>ML487920.1:32824-45978 GCA_005239535.1 Nicotiana rustica
TGATAAGCTTCTCCAACTACTACTTCGGTGAAATGCCTTACTCAAGAATGTAAAGAAGTACACAATGTCACCATTTGTGACAGAACGTAAAGAGTAAAGCAATAAGTTACAGAATTGAAACTGTCCCACCAGTCCATTTCCGGCATAATTTTCTAGAGTTATAAAGTATATAAGCTTGCAGCTGAAGCAACTACTGCTATGCAGAATTGCAGATAGCTAACAAGGCAAGAATGCTAAAGATAAGCACATCCCCAGTAGGGAGCTGCAAACAAAACTACCCAGACTCGCATTTTCTCCCTTCACATGCAATCCCTCTATCCCGTGCTTATGTCCCTATTTTCACTGGGTATGTTTTGTTAAATATATGTATTAGTTTAAGGAAAAGTGGATATAGTAGTTAATAGCTACTTCTCAATGATTTTGCGATTTCTAATACTTTGGCAAAAACATAATCAGGTATTCAAGTGGGATCATATAATATTGAAAAAGCGATGAATAACGGACTATTGAGACAAAGCGAAAATCATCTTGGAACAATTCATGGAAAAAGTAAGACAAATCTATTGGCTGGAGTCAGACTGCATGCATTTCTTAAAAACACGAAGCTAAGCCTCACTGGATTTCTTTCCCCTTTTTTGTTAGAATGAAAAAAAAAAGCCTTACAGAATTTCTCCCTAAGCTTTTGTATTCCCACAAAGTGTTGTTTAGTAAAAAGGAAATCTCGCCAATCTAGGTATACAACCAGAGTGATATTAATGATGCTACTGCTGTTGTATTTCTCAGAGCAATTATATTTTCGAAATACAAGATTTATAGCATTTGCAACTGTCCAGTTTTAGATGAATTGCACAAAAGCAACATGTTCACCCTGCTCGCTACCCCTGGATATTTACCTCGCTAACGGAAATACAGATTTATATTGTTGCAAGACAATGTTTCAATATACCAGGAAAAGTATTTGACTTTAATGTCAACTAAATTTTAGACTACTCTTCTACATGATTCTGATATCCTAAAAGCACTTATTATTCCTAGTCCAAAATGTGGCTTATCTCGCGTAAGAAGTGCTTTCCCACTAGGGAGCTAGAAGAGAGTGGACACATACCTATACAGCCTTTTCTTACATTTCTGCAAAGAGGCCGTTTCCACGCAGACATCACCAAAATGGTCTAGAAACAGTGCACTCAGTTAAAACACTATTTGACGACCGGCAATCCAACAAGAAAAGTTCCAATTTTTATCAGAAATGTCAGTATTTCATTTCTCGTTGCGATTTGCAAATTTCCTTTTCTTTCATGCTATGGATACTTTATCGAAAAATAAATGAAAACATTCAGTATAAATATCATATTTATTCAGTTATTTTTATGACGGTAGCGTCTGGGCCAATTTGCGCAATTTTGCATACAAAGCACTTCCATTTGTTGATTAACACATGTATTTTCAATATGGTATAAATGAGCAGTCCGATTTCAAAATTGAAGCATCAAATGTTAAAAATTCAGAAGTCAAGTAAGGAACGTGATTTAAAAAAGAAAAAAAAAACTGCCAAAAAAGAAAGTTGTAAATTCAGGTTTATTCATCAGCATTGAATTGAAATGCATGAACAACAGATGGATTGTCCACAGAATGAAATAGATGATCAGAAAGAACCCTAACCTGAAAAAGCAAGTGAATCAGTCATAGTTCAGAATCCAATAAGCATGGAATAGACGTTGCGTATTCTCTCCTGCTATTTGCGGATCTTTATGTGCTCTCTTTAATCTCTCAGTCAAAGTTCTTAATTTGAGTTTGCCCCTTAACTTCTTTTATTTCTGAATCAGTCCCTTTCACTATCTCGCACGTCGCAATTATTATACTAGGAGCCCGTTTGGATATGCAATTTTTTTTCCTTTGAATTCATATTTTTTATCGAAATCAGCGTTTGTTAATCAAATTTTCAATTTTCACTTGAAGATGCATTTTGAAAATTTTCGAAAATTTGAAAAACTCCAAAAAGTTATTTTTCAAAATTTACCACTCACAAAACTTCAAAAACAACCCAAACTGAAATATATCTCCAAACACAACTCTAAATTTCAAATACCATTTTCACTTGAGAATTTTTTTCACCATTTTTCGGGATTTTACAATTCTCATGTCCAAACGCCTACTAGGAGTGGTACTTATTTTTTTTTTTACTAGCTATCCCAAGACATTATCTAGTTCCTATCTTATGCTAAACCAACTGCTAAGCTAGCATTTGAATATATATACGCGACGCGAATTTGGATATAGTCGGGCTTCAATACGGATACCAGACACCGGGTGGGAAACCAAAAAAAAAAGAATATATATTTAGTTGAAATTCAAAACAAAAAAATTAAAATTGTGTTGAATTTTTTTTTTGGAAATTGGAGTTGTGTTTAGACGTGTATTTTATTTGAAAAAATAAAGTTTCGCGAATGGAAGAACAAATTTTACCCAAAAACTGGTACTTGAAATTTTTTCCAATTTTTTTAAAAAAATGATTATAGTACATGAAAAGAAGCAACTAAAATCAATGATGAAACGTGAGCTATGATTTTGGGACCCGTTTGGCCATAAGTTTTGCAAAAATAAATTTGAGATTTATTTGGCAAACTCATGTTTGGCCATAAATTTTGCTTACATTTTGGCAAAATTCCAAATTACAAATTTCAAAATCACCCCAATTGTTGATTTTGGGCCAAAATCCCAAAATTTGGGAATTTTATACACATTTTCCCAAAATATATTTTGAAAACATATGTTCAAACACATTTTCATTTTCAAACCAAACTTTACTCAAATTAGATTTTTTAAAACAAATTTAGAAATCTATTGTCAAACGCTAGCTTTGACTTTTTTTCAAGTTGATAACGATGGCATGTAGTGGGGAAGAGGGTACTAGGTGCAAATTATTAAGGTGTTACGAAATATTTAATTTTTTAATAAAATTTTGGAGTATAAGTAATTCTAATATAGTCACTCCACGAGTATATTCCTACTCTTTTCATTTTAAATATGACGGCATGGCTGACATACGGCCACGAGTGTATATTTTAAAATTTCAACTTGCTTTTTATAGAAAAGAAAAAAGATAGGGAAAAAACTTCTTTATTTATCAGACTATTCAAGTAAAGATTATATTAATTGCATTTGAATAACAAGTTTTCATTGCTTTAACGATTAACCAAATGACGTTATTTGTATCAGATTACACTTGATCTCGAGATGCATTTTTGTACAGCGGACTCGAAAATTACATTAGCCAAGAAAGTTTTAAAAAAATAAAAAAAAAGAATCATATACATATTGACAATAATATGCTCTGATTATTAAGCTTTCTTTATTATACTAGAGAATATTTATTACTTTTTCATCCCAATTGATTGCCAATTCTAATTGTTTTCTATTATTACGAGAATAAAAGGATACGAATTTTTCTTTGAAATAATTATTTTTTATTTCAAAACGCCTAGTTATGACTCCTTCTGTATGTTAAGAATATTTTAATTATGAAAACATTTAAATTTCTAAATATTAGTAGTTCTTACATAATTTATTAAAATTTTAGTTAATTTAAATCCTAAATATTAGGAAAATAATAAGATAACAATGATTATTTTTGTCCAATGTGAACTTTATTTTCAAGAGATAAAAAAAATGAACGATATTTTATCAAGAGTCTTTGTGCTTTCAATATAGTGTAGATAGATATAAATATAAATATAAATAGACATATAGTTATTTTTGTCTCCTCTGTTTTCTGTGTGTGCATCGTCGAATTTGAATCCTCGCGGGAGTTTATGATCACAAAACTTATAAGTTAAATTTAATGAATGTGTCATTTGCCATGATCACACGTGCAATATTTTGGACGGCAGATGCTAATATACTAGTACTCCATCCTTGAGTTCGGAACCTTTTTGTTGTCCTTTTGGACAAAAGAAAAATTAATGTGTAAAAAAAAAAGTTACAATACTATATATAACGCCGAAATTCTTCGCGCTATACTTTAACGATATTTTTGCCGTTAAAATATAGCACGGTACAAAATCGCGCTATATATGTAAATGCTGAGTGGTCCAATGGTTAAGGGATATTTTAGAAGTTTGCTCTACCCTTGAGGTGTTGCGTTCAAATCCCTATATGATCATTTCTTTATTTTTCTATTCTTTTCATTATTTTGTTTAAGTATTTAGATATAACTTTTATTTTCTTATTTCTTTTTCATTTTTCATTTTTTTTCATTATTTTGTTTAAGTATTTAGATTTTTATTTTTTATTTCTTTTCATTATTTTGTTTAAGTATTTAGATATAACTTTTATTTTCCTATTTCTTTTTCATTTTTCATTTGTTTTCGATCATTATTTTGTTTAAAAAATCTACCCTCTCTTCCCTCCCCTTTTAAAACATAAGTAAATGGTGGTCCTCCACAAAAAAACAAAGCTAAAAATAAAAGCAAGGTACTAATAGGAATTGGCATTTAAAAATTTGTATTTTGATACGTGGTGTTACCGTGTTCACATGCTGGTCTATAATACATGTCTTTAAATTTGGCATAAGTCGTACTAGTATTTTTTTTCTAAAGCATAAATTTAACCCATGCTAAAGTGAATTACTCATAATTTTAAAATATTGTACACCACAAAATTCTTGAAGAACTCAAGAAAGGGTTAGCTTCTATATGTATTAGACCGCGAAAATTCACCTACAGCCCTGCACGTATAAATTCGTCAAATTTGAAAACTTAACAAAATAATGAAAAGAAATAAAAAATAAAAATCTAAATACTTAAACAAAATAATGAAAAGAAGTGAAAAATGAAAAAGAAATAGAAATAAAGGTTATATCTAAATACTTAAACAAAATAATGAATAGAATAGGAAAATAAAAAAGAAATAAGAAAATAAAGAAATATTGGTGTAGGAATTCAAACCCAACACCTCAAGGTCAAAGCAAACTTCTAAGGTACCTCTTAACCATTGGATCCCGCAGTATTTACATGTATAGTGCAGATATTTAAGATGTTATACTATAACGCAATCTTTTACTGTGCTATACATAAATAGCACGATTTTGTATCGCGCTATACTTTAACGGCCAAAATATCGTTTGCAAAGAATTTTGGCGTTATATATAATATTGTAACTTGTTTTCTTTTACACACAT
The DNA here is from genome assembly GCA_005239535.1 of Nicotiana rustica. NCBI lineage: Eukaryota > Viridiplantae > Streptophyta > Magnoliopsida > Solanales > Solanaceae > Nicotiana > Nicotiana rustica. The sequence continues at coordinate 38,001 of ML487920.1, forward strand.
TAATATTCTTTTTGTCCAAGAGGACAACAAAAAATTTCCGGACTCCTCCATCCTTTCATTGACGTATTCCCACCTTATCTTTATGAATTAAGATGCCTTTTGTGGCCCCACTTTCTTATTTTTCTAGGCAACCTTATTAGCTGCTGGTCATTACAATTTACAACAGAAAACCTATTTTTTCTCTTTGGAGGAAAGAAAAGTTATATCTAGTGTTTGGTAATATTGCTGCATGTACCTTGTAGTAGGTGAGAATAAAGCTAGAGGCAGAGTGATAATTTTGAGCAGTAAAGATTTACGTCATAGTAAAAGCATAACGAAAAGATTGATAGAGTTAGCAAAGGAAGACATGAGTAACATGAATTGTCGTGCTAGACTGATAGAGTTAGGCAGTTAGCTAAAAGGAAGACATAAGTAACATGAATTATCTTGCTCTATTGCTTACTTAGCAGAAGAAATGGATTTCATTAGCCTGTTTAGCCAAGCTTTTCTAAATTTAAAAGTATATTCTTTTTCAAACAAAAGAATTTTCATTTTTCGAATTTAAAGTGTTTGGCCATGCTTTTAGGAGAAAAAAAATACTGCTGGAAAAGCAAAAGCAGAAAAAAGTAGATTCTTCTCAAAAGCACTTTTGTGAGAAGCGCTTTTGAAAAAAGTACACTTGAAAGCACTTTTTAAAAGTTTGGTCCAACTCTAATTGCTGCTTAAAAATACTTTTTAAATTAATTAGTCAAACACAAATTGCTTCTCACTAAAAGTACGTTAGGAAAAAGCACTTTTGGAACAAAACACTTCTCAGACAAATGGATTCGTTGCCGTATATTTGTGTTTAATGGATTCATTGCAGTATATTTGTGTTTAATGGGCACCTCCAATCGGGGCATTTGCATCCGTACTCGCTTTTTGTGTCACGTTTTAATTTATACTCGCTTTGCAAAAAAAAATTAACTTATACCCGCTTTTTCGCATAACTTCAGCATACGAGACTGAAGTAGCAAAAGCAATCACGCAAAACTTCAGTATTCTAGTAGACGGGCCTGAAGCAGCTTGCGAACTTCAGCTCTAGAGCTGAAGTTTTTGTCTTTGTAACTGGGGAACTTGAGCTCTAGAGCTGAAGTTTTTATTTTGTAACTCGCAAACTTCAGCTCTAGAGCTGAAGTTTTTGTCTTTATAACTGGGAAACTTCAGCTCTAGAGCTGAAGTTTTTGACTTTGTAACTGGGAAAATTCAGCTCTAGAGCAGAATTGTCTTTGTAACTGGGGAACTTCAGCTCTAGAGCTGAAATTTTTATTTTGTAACTCGCGAACTTTAGCTCTAGAGCTGAAGTTTTTGTCTTTATAACTGGGAACTTCAACTCTAGAACTGAAGTTTTTGTCTTTGTAACTGAGAAACTTCAGCTCTAGAGCTGAAATTTTTGTTTTGTAATTGGGGAACTTCAGCTCTAGAGCTGAAGTCTTTGTTTTGTAACTGGGGAACTTCAGCTCTGTTTTTGTCTTTATAACTGGGGAACTTCAGCTCTAGAGCTATTCAAATGTTTAAAATCTCTTTAGCACTAACATGTTTCCCATTTAATTACACTTTCTAGTACTATCATTTTACCCATTTTAATGAAAAACCAGTCAATTTTCCTTCTCTCTTCTTCACATCTTCTCCTTGATCTTCTAAAAAAGAAACAGAGCAGGTGGGTCGTTTCTTCGTCTAAGCTTGTGTAAAATCAAGATACGAAAAGAAGAATTACTGAAAGTTTCTTTATTGCTGAATTCGTAAAGAGAATAAAAATGATGTTTTGATGGGAGAATCAGTGATTCTTTGTAGCTGATTACTCACTGGTGTGCGCTACTACACACTCATAGAAGAAAACAAAGGAGGAGAAGGAGAAAGAGAAAGGGAGCTGAAGTTGTTTAAAAAGTAGGTACAAGTTAAAAGTTAAAAAAAAAATAGGTATAGGTTAAATGGGGACAATTAAATAGGACGCCCCGTGCAATTTCTACCCTCCAACCCTTGCACCAATTTTTTACACCAAAATGGAGCAAATTAACTCCAACTCATTACACTATTTTTTACATTCTTCTATCTCTTCTATATTATATTATATTCTTTTATTTAAATTTTTCTTTTATAGTTTTTCTTTCATATTCATCCCATATAATTCATTTCTTTATTATATAACCACTCAATATAAAATTATTTTATACCATTTTTAAATAATATAAATTATTTATGTATTTTAATTTTAGTCTATGTCAATCATTACTGTACTAAACATTTATTTTTCTGTAATTTAATGAACATTGTGTTATTTATTAACAACATATTATATTTCAAGTTTGCACTATTCATTTTGTTGATGATTATATATTTTTATACAATTATAAGTTATAATAAAATTAAAGTACAAGTTTATATAAAAATAAAATATACGAAAATTAATTTATAAAAATTATATCCAAAATTAAAATGTAAAATTAATATTATAAAAATATTACCTAAAAAGGTAAAAGCAATTACAAAATTTATAATATGTTAAACTAAAATACTATTCCCTTTGTTCCAGTTTATGTGAACCTATTTCCATTCTAGTCCGTTTCAAAAAGAATGAACCCTTACTGAATTTGAAAACAATTTAGCTTAAACTTCCAATTCTACCCTTAATGAGAATTTAATAACCACACAAATACTCTAGACCTCTTATTGCCACAAATTTCAAAAGACTTCATTTTTTCTAAAACTCCGTTCAAACAGGTTCATAGAATTTAAAACAGAGGGAGTATATAATAACAGATAAAATATTGATGAATAATGCTACACCAAATTTGGTGAAACACTATTCACAAACCAAATGATGCAAGAAATGGTGTTTGGCTGGAACACCAAAACACCAAATCACACCTCAACCCGGAAACACACCTGCACAACCACGGGGAAATTAGTGTATGACCAGATAGTGTCAGAAGAATCCTTCTTTGTTCCCTTTATTTTTTGAATAAAATACCAACAGAGCAACTTGTGAAGGATAAAACACAGGAACAACATGTAAGCTGTTCACCCGAACTGGCTCCAAACACATTCATGATTTCGTACAGATTTGAAAAGACTTCAAATGACAAACTCTTGACAAAATTCCTCAAGACTGGCTTGCCCAACCAGAAGAATGGCATGATAAAGTATGTGGTGTTATTTGATCGGCAAAAGGATGACTTCAAAAATATAAAATGTGTAACACTACCATTGAATACAATTCTAGGGCACTAGCAAAAGTACCATGATTTTCCAAAGAGATCTTCATGCAGTTGATTCCTTCAAATAAGCTATTAGATCAGCGCGCTCCTGTGGCTTCTTCAACCCAGGGAAAACCATCTTAGTCCCCGGAATATACTGTACAGAAAACATCTCAGGTGATTAGATGATAAGCAAAGTGCCAATGAAAAACAAATATCAAGATAATCCTAGCACATTCATTTGTTGCTAATGTCAATACCACATCAAAAGAATTAAAGAGTATCAACACGTAAAGCAAGAAAATGATAAACACAAGAAATATGCAATCAAACAGAGGATCAATTTACAGAGTCACTTCACACCAGAGCAATTGATTTTGACTACCTTTTTACCTGCAGAAATAAAAATTTCGCACATGCGCAAGGCCATGCATATATTTCTAAAATAAGACAGTCTCATTGACCCCCCTGTCAACTCCACCAAATGGAAAAGACACAACTAGATTCCATTCTGAACTCCCTCTTTTTACGTTCCTTAAATGCACACGACGACAAAAAACGATCACATACGTCTATGGGTGCTTCAACTATGTAAACAACAAAACTTTATCAAAAAAGAAACTATGTAAACAACAAAGTCGAAGGCGTAGAGTGTGAAAAGCTAAAGATGATCAAGGGGTAAAAGTTCACTCTATTTTCACACTATACAACATCAATTTTTAATGGTCCTATTCCATCCTTAATTGGTTCAATTTTAACACCTTTAGCATCTATCGAGACACTGAGCAATTGAGCGGCTACCCAAAAAAATGCTCTTCAATGTTTCTTAAGCCCATAGTTAAAAGCTGACCCGTAAGCATTTCAGGCCCTCTTGAGGTGAAAAGCATTTCAAACTAGTACAGAGCATTAATTAGAAATTGGTACTCATAATTTCTCGAGTCTACTGGTGCAAATATCTCTAATTCACTTCCAAGTGCAGAGCATTAATTAGAAATTGGTACTCTTCCAAGATTAGGATCTCAGGTTTTGTACATCAACTTTCTGCTGAAAGGGCATAAACCTCGGAACAATGCTACTAGATAAAGATAGAATTTCCTGAATGCTCAAGCTCTCTACTTATCCCGTCATGTTCACACGTCTTAGCAGTATCTTGAGACCAAAGAACAAAGGGAAATGCTTGCTTTGCCTGCTGAAGCTTTATTTCAGCTGTGCTTCGGTATGCATGATCTCCATTAAAATCGCCTAGCAGCTTCACTCAGCAGTAGAGCCATACTTTAACTAGATAAATGAAGTACCAACACCCGACCTGCAGAATGGTTTTTAGATATTGAAGAGATGAAACAGAACAAAGAGGATCATTTTTTTAAGGGAACATGGTTGATTCACTTGCTCATCAACTCTCAGCTTCCCAGGAGCTACCAAGAGAAGTTGGGGATGCCCGATTAGGCGATTACTAGATGCCAGGAAGGTCTTCCTAAAAGCTTTACCCCTTGGTTATTTGAGAGTAAAATACCAGGATGGGATGCCCCATTCGATTCCTCTTCCCCATAACGTTCTCGCTCCCACCTATTTTGCTGGATCTTTCCATTCTGGACCTCCTTCATTCATTTCAACTGACGCAGTCTAGAGACTCAAATGTCATAACAAACTACTACAACAACCCGAGTCTGGGGAGGGTAGAGTGTACGCAGACCTTACCCCTGCTCCGGAGGGGTAGAGAGGCTTTTTCCGAGAGACCCTCAGCTCAAGAAGACGAAAATGTCATAACTAACAAACAAGAATTACGAGGCTAAGTAAAATCTAGCAGCTGCTTCAGAGATGAAGAATATCTTTTATTTTAATGGCCAAGATGTTTTGTAACGTACTAAACCCTTACAAGTTATCAATGGCCAGAAAGAGCCCCACCGCAACAAAATATTCAAATATAAGACTCAATATAACCGGGCCGCCAAATCACAATGGGACTTGACTTGAGAAACAAACCAAATGATCAGTGACTAGATGTGTGAGACCCATAACAGTTGGACCTCAACTGGCCTTTGTTTCATTTTTTGCACGGTAAAGGAAAAGGAAAAAGCACAGAAAAAAGAGCTAACGCTGGTTAGACAAATTGAGACACTAGATATAATTATACAGACAGCTGATCCACCTAAACTATCTTTAAGTGGGACACAAAAGCACACAGAATGACAGATTACAAAACACACATGTGAGAAAACATACAGGTAGGAACACATATGTGACGCACTAAAACCACTCACCACACCACTAAACAAAAGTCATACACAAACAAAGATGACCCTCACCTTCTTAGGATTGAGTAAGTACTCATATAACGTATTCTCTCCCCAGATCACGGCCATGTTCTTGTTTGCAGCAGAGTAAGAGTAACCTGGAGTTGTACCAGATTGTCTTCCAAAGAGCCCATTCAAGTTGGGTCCTGGAAAAAGTTGGACATGTTAGAAAACTTGGAACATGCGAAAAGCAGACTGCCTCTACAACATAATTATATGCAGGAGGAGGGAAATGCATAAAGTAATTTGTGTGCTCAAGTATCAACCATATGATAGAATATGGCAGAATCGAAGAAGGCAATGAGGATGAAAATCGAAAATCTCTTGAACAAGCTTAAGATCCACACAAATATTGATTGCTATGCCCCATGAAATACCTCAACTATCATACATGCACAATCCGAGCACTTGAAGAGATATTCCATAATGGTGCACACCTGAGGATGAATGAAAATCTTGCTAGCACGGCAAAATTTAAGTTCAAAGGGCGAACTATTACAGAAGGTCATATATTCGCCGACACATGCCTATCCTCGTCCAACTCTTAAAAAGGAGTGAAAATAAAAGAGCAAGTTTCATATCTCAACACCACTATTTTATTTTCTTTCCCCTTTCCATATTCCAAATCAAAAAAGGGGTAGACACGATATAAAATCATAAATTATAAAATTTGGTCTAGCACAATTTGGAAAATATAGCAGAAATTTTCAATTGCTAATTCCCCTGAAATCGGCAGTTTATTATAATATCCACATTTATAAGGCAAAATCATGCGCGTGCATCTCAAATAGTACACTGTGGCACCTTAATCCACCTTTGACTTCTAAGGACTACTGATCTACCATTTCATTATAATTAATGTAGCAGATATCAATCCAAACTGACATATTAACACCAATAAAAAGAACTTTAAAGATATATGTAAGACATAGCCTAAATTTGTCCATGGCTAATCTTGGAGCCAAAGCAAACTTGGAGTCAAAGTAATCAAACTTGGAGCCAAGGCATTCTTACTTGGAGCCAAAGAATAAAAGTTTGTTTTGACTCCAAAATTAGCCATGGCCAAATTTAGCCTATGCCTTACAAATCTCCACCTCGGCCTACATTGGATTATATAGTTATTTTACTCCACCTCCAAAAAAGCCCCAGTGGATTTATGTTGCCTGGATTCCCAATCCTACATGTTAGTATCGGAGCAGGATTTAACCGAGTTAGTTTCAATAGCCAATATGACTCTAACAAAGATAACCAATTGGTACTGATGAGATTGAGGGAACTATATTTTCTTTCAGATCTGACAATGAGTGAATTATAGATTTTGGTTATTCTTACCATATGTGTCCTAGCAAGGACTTGTTTTCTATATAAGATTGGTGGAGTTGTCCAATTGGGTAACAATGCTACTTGTAACGTTATTCGCAAAAGTACAATAGTGTGGTGACAACTGTACCGATGTTAGGTATGTTCCTGATTTGAAAAAAATCTCATCTCTTTGGGCACTTTAGAATCTCCTGGGTGCAAATTCACTAGTGAAGGTGGAGTTCTGAAATTTTTTCAAGGTGCTCAAATTGTCTGATTTTGACGGCATTAAATTTTGACATAAATCCATTGGGCTTTCCTGGGGTGGAGTAAAATAACTATATCATCCAATTTAGACCAAGGTGGAGATTTGTAAGACATAGCCTAAATTTGTCCATGACTAATCTTGGAGTCAAAGTATTCAAACTTGAAGCCAAAGCATTCCTGCTTGGAGCCAAAGAATAAAAAATTTATTCTTTTTTTCTTTACTTGGGGATCAAGAACTTTACTCCTAAAATATGGGTCATCTTAATTCTTACTACATTTGAATCATCTCATATTTTGATTAGAAACTCACTTTGAGCATTCTTGTAATAGAGAATTTTGTTATATTCCATAAAGTTAGTGTTGGAAAACACTTTGAGTGAACCTCTTCTTTGTGAGTGACTATAGCAAGGTTATTCTCTTGGAATATATTTTGGAATAATTAGAGTATCATCTCTAATTTTGTCTCCATTTTGTCACGTTAAATTTGTGCATTCTTTATCTCTTTAATTACCATTATTATCAACTTGCATTGCCTTTGTTATTGTCGTTATAACATTATTTGGCTAAATTCCGCACTACCCGGATTTCCAATCCTAACAACATACTTACCACCACCTCCATAAATTAGTGCTACAAATGTAATTCAGATTCAAGAATCAAATAAGGATACACATGGCGAACGGCACATCACACTAATAACATAGACACAGGGTTACCAATACCAACAACGGATAGACTTTGAATTTACTCCAGTGAAAACCTCATCCAAGGAATCTGGTGATAAGCAATATTCACGAGTTGCATCCTCGGTTGCAGAAACTTAAGAAATTATATAAAGTCTCCCATATGACTTACTTTTCTGATTTTCTCTCGTGTAGTTAACTCCTTTCCTCTCCCCCCCCC
>ML487920.1:46232-58643 GCA_005239535.1 Nicotiana rustica
CTAAACCAGTTTAATCCTTAATGCTACAGGTTAGGTCTCAATAACACTGCCGCATTAGCAGTCAGTATAAATTCATGGAAAATCAAACAAACATACCACCACCTCAAAATTCCAAACAAAATAGTAAGATCCACAAGGAACGATCAGACGCTGTCTAAAAAAGTTAGTGTTTCACATGTGAATCCACTTATAAAAAGGGCATCCGCGCGACGAATAAGAAGCAGCAAATCAACTAAAGAGGAAAAGCCCCGTAGGAACTCAGCATACAAAAATTCAAGCAAAAAAATGATAACAGAATACTCATAATATATAAAAAGTAACGATTACAAGAGTCTATAGTCCGTATGACACNCTAAAAAAGTTAGTGTTTCACATGTGAATCCACTTATAAAAAGGGCATCCGCGCGACGAATAAGAAGCAGCAAATCAACTAAAGAGGAAAAGCCCCGTAGGAACTCATCAAACAAATGTTCATGCAAAAAAAATGATAACAGAATACTCATAATATATAAAAATAACGATCACACGAGTCTAATCCGTATGACACGTGAATCTACTACACAGAAAATTCAGGTCCATGATGAATAATAAGCGGTGAACTAAAAAAAGGGACCAAAAACACCACAGAAACTCAGAAAATAATAATTCATGCAAAGAAACAGTAGAAAAAAACATAGGGATACACTCAAGCTTACTGTGTGTCTGTGTGCAACAGAAAATACCTTGTTTGTGACCAGCGCCTTTATCGACGGTGTGACACTGAGCGCACTTGGTTTTGAAGATTTTCTCTCCGGCTTTAGGATTACCTGCTGGTGCTTCCTCGAACGTTGCCATTTTTCCTGATTTCCAATAAGCAAAAGCAAAATGAGAAGTTTAGTTTAGAGGCTCAGGCGAAATAAAAAGGGAATTCTTCAAAGTGTGAGGGTTTTGGAGAGGTTTCTAGAGCTTTCTGATTCAACGAATAGAGCCTTTTCGAGTTAGTGAAAATGCAAAGTGGAACGTGTCTCGAGGGCGGTGGCACGCGTCTCTTCTATTTTATAAAATGACAAAACAACCCCTCGCTTGCGTTTGCTGACTTTCCGTGAACCATGAATCAAGCTGAATATTTTTAACAAAAAATGGAAAAGGTGATACTATTGTTATAAATAAAAATAAAGTAAACGTACGTGAATGTTCGTTTAATCCATCAATATATTCTATACAAAGTATTATTTAGATAGATGCATATATTAATTCCTAGAATGTATCTAATGAGTTTTGAGTGTATTTAGTATAGTATAAATATGATATTCTTTACTCATGAAAGAAGACACAAGAAATATATTTGAAAAAGATAACGTATACATTCTCCTCCTATACATCTTGTCTCTATTACAATATTGTTCTATTTTACTCTCATTTCTTAATACGTTATCAACACGATTATTCTAACCAATTGAAATATTTACTTCAATCGGGTATTATCTTCTTCCTCAAGAGTTAGTCAATTTTCTTATAAAATTCAGGAAAGCATGCTATCATTACTTTGACATGATATTGAAAGAACCTTGTGAAATATTATGAGGAATTCTATTTATTGTTAGGTATAACATTTGATTTAAAATCCTTTGATCTTTGAAACTACTAATCTTGATGTGCGTGACATTTTTTGTAATGAATAATAATGATAACATCTTGCTTTGCTAATTTCAAAAGGTATTAGTTATTGAATCTTCAGTATTTATATTTAGGTAAGTTTGGACAATGGCAAATATTAATAATATGTAGCAAATTAAACAGAATTACTAATTATAGTACACGTGAATCGATTTGTTGAAAGTAATTGGTGAATCTACATGGAACGACTATAATATTTTTTTATTGTTTAATGATTCGCTACTGTTAATATGCCTTCATGACATGTGTATATTTATACCCAAAATAGTTAAGGCATACTATGTTACAAATTTTTTTTTATCATGTAGATCAATTCTACTATTTAGTAAGATAGTTGTATACTATATTAAATTTATCAATACTTGAATTTGTGGCGATCTAAAATTATGTTCCATGCTCTAAAGATAACGAGGTAATTTGTGATAAATATTATATGAGCATAAGAAAGTGAGTTCAAGTCCTACTGCACCATGAGGGTAAGACACCAGTTTTAAGTCCCGGTGCACTATGATGATAAGATGTTGAGTTCAAGTCCCATCATATTATGGCCTAACACATCTCGTATGGGTAAATATTGGGTTCAGGTCCCATTGGCCCATATTGATAATATAACAAAGGTAGTGTGAAAATGATATCTTTTAATGAAAATCATGAAGTCTACCCCAGTACCGGATCAGCTCCATTCCCATAGGCGAATGTGATAGCGGTAAACCAAAAGTCTGAAGAAGACAAAATAATTATCATGGCCGTATAAATATATGTGGCATGGCAAGTGACGAAATAATAATCACCACGCCGGTGGTCGTTATAAACAAGAGAACAATAAAGGTTCTCAGAATAACCTTTCAAAAGGCAAAGGTAATATTTTCCACCGATATAGTATGAAAAATCATTAGGCCCAAATTTATCGTACGCCTGAATATTTTGTCAAACTTTATCAAACCTCCATAAAAGGGAAACAAAATAAGGTTGAGACTAACTTGACCTTTCAAAATGATGTTGAAGCGGGTCCTATGAATAATCATGATAAAGTTGAAACAAACCTTGCCTATAAAGATGATTTTTTGAAGGCTTGCATATATTACTCATTTAGAAGCTGGAGACTTCTTTGAGCATCATAACTGAAGATTTGATATTGGAAAATTATTAGAATAAATGCTTTTTTATGAAGTTCATATTTGAATCAAAAAAATATGTTGTCAAGGAAAACTGATTATTAGACCAGAAGAACCAGAAGATTCTTCAAACTGAAGAATTTTATTGTGCTGCATATTCTTAAGGAAAACTGATTATTAGACCATCAGTAATTAAAGTTGGAGTTGAAACTCCTGCATTTTTGGAACGTATACAAGCTGATATATATGGGACCATATACCCTCAATGTGGACCATCATATATTATATGGTTTCGATAGATGCATCTACAAGATGGTCACATGTGTGTTTGTTATCAACCCGCAATTTGGCCTTTGCGAGGTTACTAGCTCAATTAATAAGATTAAGAGCACAATTTTCAGATTATGCAATTAAGACACTTCGTCTTGATAATGTTGGTGAATTTACGTCCTAGGCCTTTAATAATTATTACATATCAACTGGGGTAACAATTGAGCATCCAGTTGCTCATGTTCATACTCAAAATGGTCTAGCGGAATCATTGATCAAACTCTTCCAATTAATTGCTAGAACAATGCTTATGAGAACAAAACTTCCCATTTCGGCATGGGGCCATGCTATTTTGCATGCAGCAGCTCTTGTGCTGATCAAACCCACAAGTTATCATAACGCCTCCCCAATACAATTGGCTTTTGGTCAGGAGCCAAATACTTCTCATCTTAGAATATTTGGATGTGCAGTATATGTTCCAATTGCTCCATCACAACGCACAAAGATGGGGTCCCAAAGAAAGTTGGAGATATATGTTGGGTATGGATCTCCTTCTATTATAAAATATTTGGAACCTATGACTGGAGATTTATTTACAGCAAGATTTTTTGACTGCCATTTTGATGAATCGGTATACCCAATATTAGGGGGAGAAAATAAACAATTGCAAAAGATAAAGATTGGAATGCATTATCGCTATCTCATTCAGATCCTCGAACAAATCAATGTGAATACCAGGTTCAAAATATAATTTATTTACAAAATATTTCAAATCAACTACCATATGCATTCACTAACCTACCAAGGGTGACTAAGTCACATATTCTAGTTTCTAATGCTCCTATTCGAATTGATGTCCCGGTTGGACAATCTATAAATGCAAATGAGTCAATCTACGCTTGAAACGTGGTAGACCAATTGGTTTCAAAGATAAAAATCCTCGAAAGCGAAAAAGAGCAAATGATCTAGGAGATCATAATATGGAGCAATTGCTCAAAAAGAGCCCTACGACATAACAAATGATAAGACCTCAGAGGAGGTCTAGGCACCAGAAAATAATAAGAATGAAGAGATATCAATATCTATGTCTCTACGAGAAAAATGTGGAACCGAAATAATATTATTATCGACAATGTTTTTGCTTATAATGTTGTTGTTGAAATAATGCAACAAGATGAGGATCTTGAACCAAGATTTGTCGATGAATGTAAACAGAGAAATAATTGGCCAAAATGAAAAGATGTTATCCTGGCATAATTAACTTCACTTGAGAAAGTGAAGTATTCAGACGTATAGTTCGAACACCTGAAGGAATAAAGCCAGTGGGATATAAATGAGTTTTTGTGCGAAAACAAAATGATAAAAATGAAGTCGTTAGATATAAAGCACTACTTGTGGCACAAGGATTTTCGCAAAGGCCTGACCTGACATTGGCTATATGGAGACATATTCTCCTGTGGTGGATGCAATCACCTTCAGGTATCTTATAAATCTGGCAGCCCATGAAAAACTTGATATGCGTCTGATGGATGTTGTCACAACTTATTTGTATGGGACATTAGACAATGAAATTTATATGAAAATTCCTAAAGGGTTTAAAGTGCTTGAAGCTTATAAAGGTTTACGGGAAACTTGTTCAATAAAGCTTCAAAAATCCTTATATGGATTGAAACAATCAAGGAGAATGTGGCATAATTTCTTGAGTGAGTATTTGCTGAAATAAGGGTATAAGAATGATCAAGTTTGTCCTTGTGTCTTTATAAAAAGGTCTTTATCAGAATTTGTTATAATCGTTGTGTATGTTGATGATCTAAATATCATTGGAACTCCCAGGGATCTTCCAAAAGCAGTAAAATATTTGAAGAAAGAGTTTGAAATGAAAGATCTTCGAAAGACAAAATTTTGTCTTGGTCTATAAATTGAGCATATGAAAGACGAAATTTTTGTCTATCAATCAACTTATACCGAGAAGATCTTAAAGCATTTTATATGGATAAAGCACGTCCATTGAGTACCCCGATAGTTGTGAGATCACTTGATATAAATAAAGATTCATTTCAACCACATGAAAATGATGGAGAGCTTCTTGGTGATGAAACTCCATATCTTAGTGTTATTGGGCACTAATGTATCTTGCAAATAATGCTCTACAAGATATAACTTTTGCAGTAAGTTTATTAGCAATATTTAGTTCCTTTCCAACAACAAGACACTGGAATGGTGTTAAGCATATGTTTAGATACCTCTGAGGGACTATTGATATGAGATTATTTTATTCTTATGAATTCGATTCACAAATGACTGGTTATGCAGTTCCAGTATACTTATGCTGGAACTCCGGTATAATATACTGGAGTTCCAATCCATTTATGCTGGAACTCCGATATAATATACTGGAGTTCCAGTATATTATGCTGGAGTATTTTTCGGATTTTGAATAGTGTGTTCGTTCAGATTTATCTTTACATGAAAAGTGGCTAAATGTCGATTACTTTTGAAGTTGTGGCTATTTTTGAATGACCATTTTTAAATCTGGCTATTTTTGAATTTCTCCCCAAAAAAACTTAATAGTAAATAAAATAGGAAGAAAAAAAACAAATAAAGATTATGGCAAATCAAAAAATTCAAAGAAGGCCCATTTTGCTTGGCATAAGATCCGTTGACCCCAATCAGTTGGAGGTTTGAATGTAGTTGAATGGAATCTAGAATAAGGCTACAATAGCAAGCAAGCACTAGCGCACTACTGGAACTTTTGTATAAAAAAAAAGACAAACAATGAATCCAATAGATCCACATCTATTATATAATTAAGTGAAAGTTAGCGTAAGAAGCAAATCCACCACAAGCATCTTCCATGATCAGAAAGATATTGAAGGCCCAATAGTACTTTGAGGAAGGTAGATTCACTCAAGATGATGTACTGAATATGGACAGATTTTCTATCAAGAATATGTACCAAATATTGAGAGGGGCATTTAATAAGGTAATCAGGTAGAGATTGGTGTGTAACAATTTTGATTGTCGCAAATGGATGTTCATCTTGAGGATAGTTACTCATGGTAAACTATACACAAGGGATAGATTTGTAGAATGAGGAATAAGTAGCAATCAAGACTGTGTACTATGTAATGCATGCAATAGATGAATGTAGAGCACATATCTTATTGAGATGTTCATACTCATATATATTCAGTTTGGTCCAAACTTCTGAATTAATATAACACATATAGAGACGAGCAATGGAGTGGCCTGAGTAATTGGATTGACCAAAAAAATATGCTAATGAAAAGAATGCCAAAGCCCACATTTATAGAATGATATTGGCTCTAGTATATACGGCATGAGAGGAACAACATAATCTTTCGGGGGTTCATTTGGTTTGAATATAGATTATGCTAGGATAAGTTATGTCGAGATTAGATATGTTGAGATTGCTTCAAGGTATAAGGTGGAGCGCAAAATGCGCTATGCAGGTTGATTGTGTAGGATGTGCATTGTCGAGGTGTTGTAAATACAAAAATCGATGGACAATCGCGTTTATGAATTATCATCCTTAAAAAATGTATTAAGTATAATTTGAAAAATGGTAATTTGGAGGCTAGATAAATTAGGAGTGCAGTTGTTTGTAAAAGTTGGGGTTTATCCGGCTATTTTTATCTTTGCTTGTACATAATTTTCCCTTGATAAATAAATTCTTTAATTACCCATGGGAAACTAAAGAATAGAGGAGGAGGAGGAGGAGGAAACGTAGAGAAATAGATTTACGATAGGCAATTTGCAAGATAAATCTTCTCTAAAGCTCTCCTTTTTTTGTTCGTATGATATGCATGTATGATGTAACGTGTAAGTAAGAAAAGTTTAATCAAACAATAATAATTTGAAATCATTAAAGTTCCCCGCATACCACATATAAATAATAAATAACCTCTTAATCACTAAATAATTTACTCCTTTAAAAAGCAATAATTCACAAACCAAACAACTAAACAAGCAAAAAAAAAATCTATTTTTATTAGTCAAGCACTAACAATCAAAAATTGGTCACATAGTGAGTTTACAATTTACTTCCTGTTGATGCAGTAGCATTATCAATTTTGTTTAATAAAGTGTTTATCATATCATGGTCGGCATTATTTTGTTAGCAATGGGTCTAGAATTACTAAATTGTTTATGAGGCTATTGTTATTCTGTTGTCGGCTAGCCAGCCCTATTTCTTCACGACGAAGTAGTTTATGATCTGACCAGCAACTTGTTATTTAGTTGTCTTGAGTTGTCATTTGGAATTTTTTAAATTTGTTTTTGGTTATTTGGAAGATATGATCAGCTGTTCACATTAGTTTCTTGATCAAGGCATCGTTCAGTAAATCCTTTTGAAGATTACTTAGTTGGCGTAAATCTTACCCGTATTAGAGGTTAAAATTGCAGTCCAACACTTAAAATGCACGTCTATGTACCAATATTAGCTAATTTAACTCCTAAATTGTTGATATTAAACAATCAAAAAGGTAATTTTTTTGAATAATACTAAACACCATTGTTAATTACGATTCACATTTTATTTTCATAGGTCATGGTTTATATTCTACTATTTCTTTTGTCTTTTATATTTTGATCATAAATCATATTTATGAAATTTAAACGTATTTTAGCTGGAAGTTTACTTAGACTTCTATTTAACTTAATACTTTAGTGATAAATATTTATATAACCAGAGTGATACATGTCATAGATTTGTTTATCCGGGGCCAAAATCGAATGCAAATACTGGAGTATTATTTTTCATACATCCACTTGTATGCTGTAAAAAATATGTTTGTTTTGGAGAGTGTACATTTCAATCAAGTCAATAAATGAAGCGTCTTAATTGGCAATTGGTATATATAATCAACGTAAATGATAAATATTAGATTCCGAACAAATAATTTTTGAAGTGCAAGTGGTTTGATGAAATATATTTAGAAGTCAAACCCACTAAAATTTAAATTCTGAATATAAATAATTAAAAAAGATTTCCTAATTTCAATTAGGAATTCATTAGGCCTTTTAAGTAGTACATCCCTTCCAATTGAGAATATTTATTTGTCTTGCCATTTAATGACTCATAATTAGATCTTAGATAATAACTATTTGCAACTTAACAATTTAACACAGTTTTCTCAAATGATTATATTTAAATAGTAGTATTATCTAAAGGATGAAAATGAATTTTGTCGTAATATTATTTTAAATCCATTCAATTTGAATTGGCATTGTTTCCATCATTGTTGAAGAGACATCTAAATAATTAGTCTTAAGACAGATTACTTGTGAAATACAATACAACCAAAAATGAAATGCTCCTCAAACTGGACGAAATTATACTTATTCAAGTTGACTAAGTAGTGGAACGATCAGCTAATCTTAACTTGACCAACCATTCTGGAAAAGAAATGGAATTTGGAATTCTTGGGAGGAAATTTCTATCTTTCCCTACTTCTCTTCCATGAGTTCCATCTTCCGGGACCTCCTTCTACTTTCTAAATCACCACTTCAACGTAAGAAAGCACTATTCTTCTAACTTATTTATCTCCTCTTAATTCACTCAAAGACTCTACCCAGTTTTCACTGAAAAACAGCTTAGAACCCAAAGGTGTGGCGATCCTGCATAGACTAATCAGAAGAAGAGGAAATTTGATGATTGTAGGGGCTTAAGTCCTAATAACAAATGTAAAACGCAGGACTCATTTTACTAATTAAAACCTTCCAATTGGTGGGACGCAAAATGGCAAATGACAACCACACGAAGAAGAGGGGGAAAATCACAAAAAGGTCAACTTATAATAGCTTAAGCAGTTAACCAACAGCCATCACAACTAATTTCTTTAGGGGGAAATTTGGTTCATAACTTCATAGTATTCATTCCCCATATGTGTATTTGCAACACAAACTACTGTTCGGTGACTCAACATTCAGCTATAGGGAATACAAAAGAATGAAAGAAAACCTTTTATACAGCAAATTTGTCAGATTTCACCTCTCCATCATGTTCGCAAGTCCTAATTATTACTAGTAAAAAATGTACCAAACATCGAAATCACTCCAGATAATGAACACAAACAATATAAAACCCAAAAAAAGTGACCTTTCAGTTATAATCCACCACCATGACAGTAATAGGAGAATACAAGAAAGATACAGCCCCAAGAAACTATAAGGGACCTTGAGCTTGTGAGGGTGGTAGCATAGGCCAGCCAAGAAGTTGAGGCGAGCCAGGAGGGGATGAATGCTGGCTAGGAGAGAATACACTTAATTCCACAAAGGCCCCTGAAGTAGTTTCATCCTTGTCCGTTGTTCGAAAGGAGATGGATCCTCGCTTCGTTGAGGTAGCTGAATTTCTCCCAGGACTGCTGACCATACTTCCTCCAAGGTTAGCAATTAGAGAAACAGTATCAGTTTGTTCATCACTTAACCTTCTCCTAGCCTCTATATCCCTCTCTGAGCTCTTCTTCAATGCTAAAGAATCCCGCACGGGCATGAAAACGAGCATGACGATGCCCAACCCAATACAACAAAAGAAGGAAACAAAACCCACAAATGCAAGAGCTTGAAAAGGTAAATATTCTGGCTGAGTTCTAACAGTTAAACCAAGCAATAGAACTCTTATAGGAAAGAAAGCAGAAACTGATACCACTAGCATGTATACTCTCCTTTGCAGACTCCTATTAATAACCAAATGCAGGATTCTTCTACCAAGCCAGAATAAATAAGAAGTCAGTATGATGGCAAAAAGACCAAGGCAGAAAGTACTCAACAGAGGGTAAGTGCAGAGGGCAACATCCTGATCTTTCGTAGATCGCTTAACTGGACTAGTGAAATAATGCGGCAATTTGCTAACGTAATCCTTCTTAAATTGCGGTCCAGCCAAAATAAGCATGAGCTGTAGAGCAAAAACCGGTAGGCAAAAGAGAAGTATATATCCAGCTGTTTTGCCATTCCATTTCTGGCCTAAAGTTCCTGACTTCTGTAAGGATGCCCGAAGGAGAAAAACGACCGTGAGGTAAAGGCAAGGTTCTGCAAAACCTAAGCTCGAAACAATGTAACACTTGCAAACAGTTTCCTGCCATTTGAAGCTAAGAGAATTCAACAATCTCCCGTCGCCTCTGAACAAGTTAAGCCGAATAACCTCCCCAAAACCCCACCAAATTGCAAAGAATATAAATGTAATACGGATAATCCAAGGACCATTAAAATAGCCAAGCTGAATATAACCTTGCCCGTAAATCCTCGTGTGCAAGTAGACCAAGTACAAGATGCAGAACAACCCAAAAAGTACCAAAACTGAAACAAGAAAAATAGTAAATACACCTAGTGCATCACTAGCAACTCTCGAATGGGGCATTACCCAAACCACAAATTGCACGCATGCTCTCTGACAGCATGGAGACCTGAATTCCCTCTACCACATGAACCACCCTCCTCACTCCTCCTCCTCCTCCTCAACAACACCAGTGAAACCACCGATTTATCCTTGTTAACTCCTTTCAACCTCAAAACTACCATATATGAACAGTCTCTCAAGATCTGATCACCAACACCACCTCACACACACCCCAAAATATCAATAATACCCTCCTTTCTTCGCTCTTCTTCAACAATGAACTCTACCTATATTCACGCCCAATTCAATGTTCAACGTTATAATTGCTCTAAAGACAACCTAAAAAAACATACAAAACCATACACAAAATTATCACAATCTACAAATATAAAGTACAAAACTTGCGCATTAACCTTGAAACAAACCTAAAACCAAAAAATCAACAGAACTGTAGTGATATATACGAAAAATAGATCAATAGAAAGCTTACAAGATGATGAATATTGATCTGAAGAGCTCAAATTCTGAATCTTCCGGTCGCCAGAGAGAATCGCGAAAAAAAACCCTAACCAGAGAAAAAAGAGAGAGAGGATTGGTGGAAGAGAGGAGTGAGGGGAAAAATGGGGGAGAAGATAGAAGGGGGTGGGGGTAGTGTGGTAGGGGGGAGCTTTGTTGGAAACAGGCTGTCGCCAGCGAATAAACCAAACCCAGAAATGGAAATTATTATTGAGATTATAATGTAAGGAGTAATGTTTAATGGGACACAGAGAAATAAGAGAAAATTAAATTAAAATAACAGGCTGTATACAGCTGGATGATTCCGAGCCTCTAGCTTTGGAATGCTCCCAGCCTAGTTGGCAACCTGACCGTGGCGGCGTTTACGGTGAATGTTCTAGCTTTGATTTTTCCTCTTTCTTTTTTTTTTGGTTTAATTCATTAATTAATACTTTTGTATAGAAAATAAAAAAAAAAGTTAGAATAGTGATAGTTGAATGGACTTTCACACCCTGGAATTTCATCATACATTCGTTGGTTTTGTAGAATCAAATAACTATTTTTCTCTCTCTTTCATCAGTGCATTATAAATACTCTTTCAGGTTCAAAATAAGTGATTTTTTTGTCGATTTTTACATTTTTTATCATTAATTAGCAATGAAATTGACCATATTAACTTTTATTTTTCCACATAAATACTCCTAACACATATTCCAACACTATTTACTCCAAGGATAATGTATAAAAAGAATAATTAATTCATTCTCAAAATCTTAAAAAATCACTTATTTTGGACCGGAGGGAGTAGTCCTTCCTTTTTTATATATTATGAGTATAATATAATGTAAAAGTTTTCATATATAGCTTGTTTATGAAAAGTATTTATAAAATCAATTTAAGGACAAATTAATTTTATATCATTATTATTAATTGATAACTTCATAAAAATATAAGTAACTTACAATAATAGGTTCAATTATATTATTGTTATATTATAACTGTATATACCATAGATCCTTTTTTTATATGTGTATATTTAAAAAAGTTGTAGATTAATTTTCATATATTTGATTAAACTTAAATATAAAAGTCTAAGGTGAAGCAAAATATGTGATATAATTTTCTATTTATATTTGCTTTTTTATAATTGAGATGACAATATTTTTAGTGTAAGTAGCTCACCATCCAGAACTTGGTGGAATAATGACATCTATGTATTCTTCTTTACGTAAATATAGATTACGTATTCTTTTTCATTTAAATATTAAAAGTTTATTTGGAAGAAAAAAATCGTAACATACATCTCAGTTAAAAGAACTAACTGATCAACAATGATGAATTTGAGTTGATCCAGTTCCAGCCTTTCTAATCGTTTTATATTTTTAAAAATAACAAAAAAGAGTGGCTCTTTTAGTAATCAAACTGCATAAAATTATGATGTGTTCAGTTTAACCTATTGAACCTCTATTGACTCTTCAAGTCTAAATCAAGATAGTTTTTGAGGGTGGGGGTGGGGAG
>ML487920.1:59738-80678 GCA_005239535.1 Nicotiana rustica
TATGTTCAATTTTGAATCAATTGATAACCAATGGGAAGGATAAATATGCTAAAGCATCCTTAAAATTTGAAAAAGAACATTAGAGTAACCAATGAAGGCTTCTCTGTAGACATGTGATATCGCCAAAGAGACCCACAACTCTTGTCGTGCACCTTTAATTTTTGTACGGAGAGGATGACTCTGTTAAGTATATGTCGCAATTTTGGCACTTATGATTGCTTTTATATCAATGCCTGTTTCAGAACTAATTTCATGTTTTCAACAGAAGAGTCCAGTAACTAATATTGGTCATCTTCTATTTGCTTTTATACCAATGCCTATTTTCACAACTAATTTCAGCA
This sequence comes from Nicotiana rustica, assembly GCA_005239535.1. NCBI lineage: Eukaryota > Viridiplantae > Streptophyta > Magnoliopsida > Solanales > Solanaceae > Nicotiana > Nicotiana rustica. Next base: position 60,080 of record ML487920.1, read on the forward strand.
GCAAAAGAGTACACAAACTAATAATGGTCAGATGCAGCATCGCATCAGCAAGTTCATCTAATCCAGTATTTTTAATGTGGAACATAAATTTATGTGTTGAATTAGTAACAAATAATTGATTGAAGCCCGAAAACAACCTAGTGAAATAATATACTTTCGTATATAATGTATATTAAACTGATATAAATAATTTTGTTCTCATAAGCAATAGTTTAGCTATTAAGTAGAGACACTCAATAAATCATTTTGCTAAACCAATTGTGATGTAACCCAATTTATCAAGATGAACTATCTTGAATAGACAATCTGGAAATTATGCAATTAAATTATTGAACAAGTTACCTCACAAACAGCAGGTTGCAGGTTAATAATAATTGCACATGTAACTATCTCATATATGCATCTTATGTGGTATACATGGCAGGTGCATGTGCTCATGTTCACCTTTGATATTTCCAGCATTCATGTGATTCAATACCAATTTTAGTTGGTCAATTAATTAATGAGAACAAGTAACATAAGAGAATTCATAAAGAACTTTCTAGTTCTTTAATATTTACCCATGTGAATTCTCTTTTATTTTTGCACATCATTCTTAAATTGACATGACCAATTTTGCCAACTGGATAAATTATCAATATTGATAAATTTAAGCTTTACACCATGACGTGTGCAATTATCAATAAACTCCAATTTTATTATGATGTGGGTTTTTATATCAATAAACATCCACTTTATTGTGGTATTTCTTTTATTTGTGTAGTACAAACTGGAGAATAAAGCGGATAACTTTTCACATACATATTACTCTGCTACAAGTTGTAGTAATAGAAGATATTAAAATTTCCCTTATTTATAGTCTCAATATAACCAACCGCTTTCGCGAATAATTTAGAAACTCAATAAGTTTCTTTGAGACTTACTACGACACAATACCTTATTGGTAATCAATTGTGTTTCTCCAAAATTGTATAATTGACTCTTCCAAAGTTCTCAATTAATTTTGTACTACCACATATTCATCAACATCTATATGGTGAATATTTCTTTCAAAGAGAAAGTTATACTATTATGGTCATGGTCAAAATTATATGCAAGATCTATTTGTTGCATTATTGTTTTCCTTTAATAATCACATTACCAATATTTTGGCGTACAATAGGTACATGACCAATGACCATTCATGTCATAATAATGACATTATTTTCTTATTTCGTCTCAAACCCCCTTCTAGAGGCGAGTGTGGTATATTCATTACCACTAGCACGTCCATATTCTTCGAAGATTGAATATGTATTCGTAAATTAGATGTTGTCACATTCACGTTATGAATGGACCATAATCATCTATATGTGATTTACAAAATCTCATGTGAAATCTATGACAAATATTATTTTCACATAGTGAAGGATTATTTTGAGAATCCTTATTATTCTCATTATCACAATGATGATGACGATTATAATTTCGTCTATTTCCACGTCCGCATCCATTGATACCTTCACGGTAATAATTTTGTATTCTTTCAGACTTATTACATATTGCTATCAAATTCTCTTAAGGGGAATGAGAATGAAGCAAATTCAATGGGACGGGTTTTAACTTCTTGTGCTCATAATCATACATGAATCTGATCATAGCAAGACATCACAATTTTACCACTTCAGGTGATTACAATTTCTTGCAAACTCTATTAGAGTTATAATCAAAGTATATTATCTTTGCTTGTATTTAAAATTAAATTATAGAATTTCAAGAATATAAAAGAGAAAAATAAAGTAAAATACTTACCTTAAATCCATAATTTAATTATGAAGGGAGTTCATGGAATAATTGACAATCATTATACTCAATCCCAAAACTTATACTCAATTGGTTAGAGTCTTGTGCTGATAACGTGTTATGAAACGATAAAAGAAGAACAACAATATTGCAGAGAAGGAGAGAGGGAATTCTTATTGAATTTTGGGATCAATTACAATGGAATAGAACCTCTCTATTTATAGGGAAAAGATGACTTAGCCACCAAGTAAAATCCCTAAGATCTCTCTAAAATATAGACATTCACCTTAAATAGAATTCTATTTATAACAAATAAGAATTTTTATATGAACTTAACCAACGCGGTGTGGGTGGAAAGAATGGGAAAGAGGAGAGAAAAAAGAAAAGGGTGTAACTACATCTCTTAATTGAAGACACAAATAATGGACTGAGAGCCTTTTAAAGTGGACTGTATATATTTTGTAAACAAAATTTGTTTATGTCGGATAATTAATTAAACATGAACATTAAGGGTAATAAAGTTTAAAATAGGGTAAGTGAATGAAAAAATGCCTTGTTTGTATTAATTATGGGCATAGTTCTTTAAAAGTATCTCAACTAGTTCTGTCATATTATTGCTGAGATCAACACATTGTTTTTTTATCCTGTAATTGACTCACAAACCATTTTATCACCATACATTATGTCATTATCTCACATATTTTACTGTCACCTTAGACTTCAATATTTAAGTATAACCAAATATATGAAAAGTTAATCTACAAAATAATTTTTTAAGATATAACCCATATAACGAATGATCTATACAGCGAGTCAGTGACGAACTGACAATGTACAATCGTTTACAAGATTAATATAATTTAACATATATATAATAGGTTAGGGATGATTTGGACGAGATGGTGCGTAGTATTCCTTACACAGAGAAGTTGTTCATTGGCGGAGATTTCAATGGTCATATCGGAGCTATTTCTAGGGGTTATGATGATGTGCATGGCGGGTATGGTTTTGGGTATAGGAATGAGGGAGGTAATTCACTATTGGAATTTGCTAGAGCTTTTGATTTGGTTATAGCTAACTCGAGTTTCTCGAAGAGGGAAGAGCACATGGTCACTTTCCGAAATTCATTAGGCAAGACTCATATTGATTACCTTCTCTGTAGGAAATGCGATAAAGGTCTGTGCACAGACTGCAAGGTCGTTCCGAGTAAGCACCTCACGACTTTGCATAGGCTCCTAGTTATGGACCCGGAGATCAAGAGGAGTAGGAGGAAGAGGGCGGGTGTAGGAAACCTAAAATCAAGTGGGGTAACTTGACCAAGGACAAAGCTCAGGAGTTATGGGAGAAGTTGTTGGTTATGAGGTCATGGATGAGTATGGGGGACGCATCTAGTATGTGGTCAATGACGGCGGAATGCATTAGGGTAGTTGCTAGAGAGGTCTTAGGGGTCACGAAGGGTTCTCCTGGGGGTCATAAAGAGGGCTGGTGGTGGAATGGAGAGGTTCAAGGTAAAGTGGAAGCTAAGAAAGCTTCTTATTTGAAGCTAGTAGAGAGTACAAACGAGGAGAAAAAAGGGACTTATCGGGAGTGTTACATAAAGGCAAAGAAAGAGGCAAAGTTAGCAGTTACGACGGCTAAGAACGCAACTTTTGCTCGTTTGTACGAGGAGCTCGAGGGAAAAGGTGGGGACAAGAGGTTGTACCGGTTGGCCAAGGTGAGGGAGAGGAAAGCCCGTGACTTAGACCAAGTCAAGTTCATCAAGGACGAGGATGGTAAAGTGTTGATAGATGAGGCACTCATTAGGAGAAGATGGCAGACATACTTCCATAAACTGTTGAATGAGGAGGGGATAGACGCATTGTGTTGGATGAGTTGGAGCACTCCGAGAGTCAGCGGGATTTTGGGTACTATAGGTGGATTACGGTAGAGGAGTAGAAGGAGCGATGCGCAGAGCAATGAGGCCAGACGAAATCCCGGTGAAATTCTGGAAGAGCGCGGGGCGGGCTGATTTGGAGTGGCTCACTAGGCTGTTTAATGTTATTTTTAAGGCAAAGAAGATGCCCGAAGAATGGAGGTGGAGTACGACGGTCCCGATTTACAAGAACATGGGTGATATCCAAAATTGCAACAATTATAGGGGTATCAAGTTATTGAGTCACACTATGAAGGTTTGGGAAAGAGTGGTGGAGGCCAGGGTGAGAAGGTGCGTGTCTATTTCCGAGAATCAGTTTGGATTCATGCCGGGGCGTTCGACTACAGAAGCGATTCATCTGGTAAGGAGATTAGTGGAGCAGTACAGGAAAAGGAAGAAGGATTCGCATATGGTATATTGACCTTGAGAAGGCATACGATAAAGTTCCGAGGGAAGTCCTGTGGAGGTGTTTTGAGGTTAGCGGCGTTCTGGTAGCGTATATTAGGGTGATTAAGGATATGTATGATGAGGCTAAGACTCGGGTGAGGACTGTGGGTGGTGACTCGGACCATTTCCCTGTGGTGATGGGGTTGCACCAGGGATCGACTCTTAGCCCATTTTTGTTTGCCTTGGCGATGGATGTACTGTCGCGTCACATCCAAGGGGAGGTGCCTTGGTGCATGATATTTTCCGATGATATGGTGTTGATTGACGAGATGCGTAGCGGATTTAACACGAGGTTGGAGGTTTGGAGACAGACCTTGGAGTCTAAAGGTTTCAAACTGAGTAGAACCAAGACAGAATACTTGGAGTGCAAATTCAGTGAGACCCATGGTGCAGACGTAGAGGTTAAGCTTGATCTCAAGTTATCCCCAAGAAAGCGAGTTTTAACTATCTCGGGTCCATTATCCAGGGTAACAGGGAGATTGACGAAGATGTTACACATCGCATCGGAGCAGGGTGGATGAAGTGGAGGCTCGTTTCCGGTGTTCTATGTGACAGGAATGTGCCGTTAAGACTTACGGGTAAGTTTTATCGAGTGGTGGTTCGATCCCCTATGTTGTATGCAGCTGAGTTGGCCAGTCAAGAACTCCCACGTGCAGAAGATGAGAGTAGAAGAGATGAGGATGTTGAGATGGATGTGGGGCTGTACCAGGCGAGATAGGATTAAGAATGAAGCTATCCGGGACAGAGTGAGAGTAGCCTCCGTGGAGGATAAGATGCGGGAGTCGCTACTGAGATGGTTTGGACATGTTATGTCACGACCCGAATTTCCCACCGTCGGGACCGTGATGGCGCCTGACGTTGAACCCGCTAGGCAATCCAACGTAAATATTCAATTTACTTTATTTCTTTATTAACAGTCGAAAACATGTGAATTTTCACATTACCATAAATAAGAATCTAAGATGAAGCAAAATATATATATTCCAATACAAAGCCTTTACGAAATTTCACCAAAACTAACCAAATCCTAGAATGTTGGAGTATGTTGGAGTCACAATATCACAGACTATCTACGAATAATACATAAAATGCTCTGAAAGAAGTGAATACATATGTTTCTGAAATAACTAAAACAGAAATAAAGAAGTGGAAGGGGACGCCAAGGCCTACGGACGCCTGCAGGACTACCTCGGTGTCTCTGACTGAACTGAAGGCAGCCTCCTAGCTCTAATGTCCAAAGGGTCCTGTACCGGGATCTGCACAATAAAAGATGAGCAGGTGTAGCATCAGTACAATCGATCCCATGTACTGAGTAAGTGTCGAGCCTAACCTCGGCGAAGTAGTGACAAGGCTAGGACACGACAATCAAGACAACCTATACAATTTAATAATATTCGGAAGAAATAATAACAACAAGAATAACTAGTTAAGTACAGGGGAAAAGGGGAAACATGCTAGGGGAAAGAAATATCAGATAACAAAAATAACGAAATATGACAACAATTCAAATATCTAAGTAACAGCAGGAAATAACCAACACAAAAAAAACAGTGCACGACATCACCCTTCGTGCTTTTACTCTCATCCTCACCAAATAATAAATAAAGGCAAGTGCACGGCATCACCCTTCGTGATTTTACTCTCATCCTCACCAAATAATAAATAGAAACGGCACGGCATCACCCTTCTTGCTTTTAATATCATAACATGGCACGTCATCACCCTTCTTGCTTTTAATATCATAACATGGCACGGCATCACCCTTCGTGTTTTTACACTCTCATCCTCACAATAATCAATACACGACATCACCCTTCGTGCTTTACACTCTTCCTCACCCAAACAATATCAATAACAGAAGTTTGGCAAGGAAAAAAATTAACACTATGAGTCATAAATCATAACATCCCGGCAAGGGAACAACAATAAAAATATCATTATCCCAGCAAGGGACACAACTATAACCAATCTCACTCAAGTACATATCTTTACATAAGGTTCATCAACCGAAACAAATACTCAACAATATCCATTACCAAGAATTTCCACCGAATGAATAACCAATAATGTAAAATTCAAGCTATAACACAGTAAATATCGATGAAAATCACATAATTCATAATTTCTTACTCACGGGCATGCTTGACACAACGTATAGTTACTCGTCACCTCACCTATACGTTGAACATGGTATAAACACATAGCAAATAAGACTCAACACCTATTCCCTTAAGCTAAGGTTATGCCAAACACTTACCTAGACTTTCACGACCAAAATCAAGCCTCAATCACCGCTTTTCCTTTTGAAATCGACTCCAAATCGATTGTATCTAGACATAATTGACTCAATAACATCAATAACGCTAAATAGTTCAATTTCAATGCTTAATTATAGATTTCCGATCATTCTTCCCAAAAAGTCAAAAATTGACTCCGGGCCCGCTTGGTCAAAATACGAGGTTCTGACCAAAACCCGATCACCCATTCACCCACGAGCCCGAATATGTAATTAGTTTCGAAATCCGACCCCAAAACGAGGTCTAAATCCCAATTATTCAAAAAAAAACTAACTCTACCCAATTACCGAATTTTCTACCCTTAAGAACATGATTTAGGCCTAGAAATCTATTAGGTGTTGATAAAAATTGAAGAAAACGAGTATAATATTACATATATATGCTTTTGTAGTGAAGTTCTCTTTCAAAAATTGCCCAAATTGGAGTTTAGAAGAAGAAGTTATGAGTTTTTGGTTTAATCCCGAAATGCCTACTCGTTTTAAAATAACTGGGCGAAATTGCCCTATACGTTCGCGACCTGGGTGGTGCGTTCGCATAGGCTATCTCCTATTTCCCTTCGCGTTCGCATTGCCTTGGGTGCGTTCGCACAGGGTTTAAAAGTACCCATCCCCCTAACATGCTATGCGTTCGCGACCCCCATGGTGCGTTCGCGTAGAGTAGTTCTCTAAAGCTCCGCGTTCGCACCTGGTATGATGCGTTCGCACAGAGCTAACCAACCCCCTCCCCCGCGAGTACTGTGTGTTCTCATGGAACCTCATGCGCTCGCAAAGGGTAAATCCCTGGACACCAGCAACATCAATTAAACACCAAATTTTTAAGTCTAAAAATACCCTGACGCCTATCCGAAACTCACCCGAGCCCTCGGGGCTCCAAACCAAATATGCACACAACCTCAAAAACATTCTACGGACTTACTCGTGCGATCAAATCGCCAAAATAACCTCTTAAACAACGAATTTATCATAAAAATCAAAGAAATTTCCCATAACTTTCAAAGTATCAAAATTCACAATTGTGGGTCCGAATCACGTCAAACGACTTGCGTTTCTCACCAAATTTTACAAACATATTTTAAATATTATATTGAACATGTACCGAATTCCGAAACCAAAATACGGGCCCGATACCATAGGTTTCACACATAATCAAATTTCTAAAGTCCTTTATATTTTCAGAAAAAACAATTTCTTTCAACAATTCATTTCTCGGGCTTGGTACCTCAGAATTCGATTCCGGGCATACGCCCAAGTCCTATATTTTCCTACGAACCCTCCGGGACCGCCAAATCACAGGTCCGGGTCCGTTTACCAAAAATATTGACCAAAGTCAACTTAATTCAAATTTCAAAAACAAAACTATCATTTTTCTCAGTTTTTCACATAAAGGCTTCCCGGCTATACGCTCGGGCTGCGTACGCAAATCGAGGTGAGATAAAAAGAGGTTTTCATGACCTCGAAACACAAAATTGACTTATAAAACACGGGATGACCTTTTGGGTCATCACAATCTCCACCTCTAAAACAAACGTTCGTTCTCGAACGGACATAGAAAAGTACCTGAATCGAGGAAAATATGGGGATATCGGCTCCGCATATCGGACTCGGACTACCAGGTAGCTGCCTCGGTAGGCTGACCTCTCCATTGAACACGAACCGAAGGATAACTCTTCGATCTCAACTGACGAATCTGCCGGCCTAATATGGCTACCGGCTCCTCCTCATAAGTCAAATCCTTGTCCAACTGGACACTGCTGAAGTCTAGCACGCGGGATGGATCAACGAGATACTTCCAAAGCATAGATACATTAAACAATGGATGCACGACTGATAAACTCGGTGGCAAAGCAAGCTTGTAGGCCACTTCTCCCACTTTATCAAGAATCTCAAAGGGACCAATGTACCTAGGGCTCAGCTTGCCCTTCTTTCCGAACCTCATCACGCCCTTCATGGGCGACACTCGAAGCAATACCCGGTCTCCTATCATGAATGCCAAATCTCGAACTATGCGATCTGCATAACTCTTCTGCCTGGACTGAGTTGTACGAAGTCTATCCTGAATGATCTTCACCTTATCTAAGGCATCTCACTAACTCCGTACCCAACAACCGAGTCTCTCCCGGATCAAACCACCCATCTGGCGACCGACACCGCCTACCATACAACGCCTCATAAGGAGCCATTTGAATGCTCGACTGATAGCTGTTGTTGTAGGCGAACTCAACTAAAGGCAAAAACTGGTCCCAAAAACCTCAAAAGTCAATGACACATGCTCGCAACATATCCTCCAAAATCTGAATAGTACGCTCGGATTGTCCGTCCGTCTGAGGATGAAACGCGGTACTCTACTCAACCCGGGTTCCCAACTCACGCTGAAATACTCTCCAGAAATGCGAGGTAAACTGAGTACCTCGGTCAGAAATAATGGACACCGGCACACCATGAAGGCGAACAATCTCCCTGATGTAAATCTCTGCAAATCTCTCTAAAGAATATGAAATTGCTACAGGGATGAAATGTGATGACTTGGTCAGCCTATCCACAATGACTCATACCGCATCGAACTTCCTCTGAGTCTGTGTGAGTCCAACTACGAAATCCAAGGTGATACGCTCCCACTTCCACTCAGGAATCTCAATCTGCTGCATCAATCCATCGGGTCTCTGGTGCTCGTACTTAACATGTTGACAGTTCAAGTACCGAGCTACATGTTCCACAATATCTTTCTTCATCCTCTACCACCAATAATGCTGCCGCAAATCCTGGTACATCTTTGCGGCGCCCGGATGAATGGAATACGGGGAACTATGGGCCTCCTTCAATATCAGCTCACGAAGTCCGTCAACATCAGGCACACAAATACGGCCCTGCATCCGCAAGCCTCCATCATCACCAACTGAAACCTGTTTGGCACCTCTGTGCCGAACCGTGTCCCTAAGGGCACGCAAATGAAGATCAGCATACTGCTGATTCTGAATACAGTCGAATAATGAAGAACGAGCCACCGTATAATCTAAAACATTGTCGGTCTCAGAAACATCCAATCTCATGAACTGATTGTCCAAAGCCTGAAAATCCAAAGCAAGTGGTCGCTCCCCTACTGGAATATAAGCAAGACTACCCATGCCGACTGACTTCCGGCTCAAAGCATCGGCCACCACATTGGCCTTCCCCGGATGGTATAAGATGGTAATGTCATAGTCTTTCAACAACTCCAATCATCTTCTCTTCCTCATATTCAACTCTTTTTGCTTGAACAGATACTGCAAACTCTTATGATCTGAGAACACCTCACATGACACACCATACAAATAATGCATCCAAATCTTTAGCGCGTGGACAATGACTGCTAACTCTAAATCATGAACTGGATAGTTCTTCTCATGAGCCTTCAATTGACGTGAATCATAAGATATAACCTTTCCGTCCTGCATCAACACTGCCCCAAGTCCCACCCGTGAAGCATCACAATACACGGTATATGGCCTTGAACCTGAGGGAAAAACCAACACGGGTGTCGTGGTCAAAGTTGTCTTGAGCCTCTGAAAGCTCGCCTCACACTCATCTGACCACCTGAACTGGGCACCCTTCTGAGTCAACCTGGTCATCGGGATTGCAATAGATGAAAAGCCCTCCACAAACCGACGATAGTAGCCTGTTAAGCCCAAGAAACTCTGAATCTCTGTAGCTGATGTGGGTCTAGGCCAATCCTTGACTGCTGAAATCTTCTTGGGATCCACCTGAATACCCTATGTCGATACAACATGGCCCAGAAATGCAACTGAACTCAACTAGAACTCGCACTTCGAAAACGTAGCATACAACTGACTGTCCTTCAGAGTCTGGAGGACGACTCGAAGGTGCTGCTCGTGCTCCTCTCGGCTGCGGGAGTAGATCAAAATATCATCAATGAAGACAATCACGATAGAGCCTCGGTTCATTGAATCCATAAAAACAGTTGGGGCATTTGTCAACCCAAATGACATCACCAAGAACTCATAATGCCCATACCGAGTGCGAAGGGTTGTCTTAGGGACATCGGACGCCCTAATCCTCAACTGATGGTAGCCAGATCTCAAATCAATCTTTGAAAATAATGTGGCACCCTGAAGCTGATCAAACAAATCATCAATCCTCGGCAGTGGATACTTATTTTTTATAGTAACCTTGTTCAATTGCCGGTAGTCAATGCATATCCTCATCGTTCCGTCCTTCTTCTTAACAAACAACACAGGCGCACCTAGAGGAGAAACACTAGGCCTAACAAAGCCTTTAGCTAGCAAATCCTGTAACTGATCCTTCAACTCCTTTAGCTCTAGAGGGGCCATACAATATGGCGTAATAGAGATGGGCTGAGTGCCCGGAGCCAAATCAATGCAAAAGTCAATATCCCTATCGGGTGGCATACCCGACTGGTCTGCAGGAAACACCTCGGGAAACTCACGAACAATACAGACTCCATGGAAGGAACCTCGATACTAGAATCACGAACATAAGACAAATAGGCCAAATATCCCTTCTCAACCATGCGCCGAGCCTTCATATGTGAGATAACCCTGCTGGAAGAATGACCAGGAGTACCCCTCCACTCCAATCGAGGCACTCCCGGCAAGGCCAAGGTAACAGTCTTGGAATGACAGTCCAGAATAGCATGATGGGGAGACAACCAATCCATCCCCAAAATGACATCGAAATCAACCATATCAAGCATTAGAAGATCTACTATGGTCTCAAGACCACCAATAACCACTATACATGAACGGTAGACTCGATCTACCATAATAGAATCACACACCGGTGTAGATACATATACATGGTCACTCAAGGAATCACGAGGCATAATCAGATAAGGAGCAAAATATAAGTACACGTAGGAAAATGTGGACCCCATATCAAACAAAACCGAAGCATCCCTGCTGCAAACTGAAACCATACCTGTAATGACTGCATCGGAGGCCTCAGCCTCAGGCCTGGCGGGAATCGCATAACATCGGGGTTGGGCCCCACCAATCTGAACATCCCTGGGTCGACCTACTGGGGGCTGACCTCTACCTCTAATAGCATGACCTCCACCTCTAACTGTCTGGCCTCCACCTATGGCAACTCGACCTCCACCCCTAGATGGCTGAGGGGGTGGTGGAGCACCTGGTGCAGGAATCATAGCACGAGAACCCTGGTGCTTAGAACCACTCGAGGCTCGAGGGAAAAATCTAATATTGTGCCCCGGGCCACCACAAATATAACAAGATCTCGGCAGCTGAGACTGCTGGCCTTGAAATTGTCCCTGTCGACCGGAGTAACCACTCTGAAAACTCTGGAGCGTCGGTGCACTGATGGGAGCTAGTGGTACACTGCGAGATACCTGAAGTGCTGACTGGAATGGTCTAGGAGGATGACCTCTGCCAAAAGAATCCCTGCAAAATGAAGAGGCACCACTGAACCGACAAAAATGACGAGGCCTTTTGTCAGACCCCTTAACCCTTCAATAAGACCATCTCGACTCGCCTGGCCACATTGGCCGCCTCATGAAATGAAATATCACTGACTGTCTCTATGGCCATTTGTAGTCTAATCGGATGAGCTAGCCCCTCAATAAACCTCCTCACCCTCTCTCGGTCGGTGGGGAGTATCATGATAGTATGCTGGTCCAAAGTGATGAATCTGGTCTCATACTTTGTAACTGTCATAGAACCCTGCTGGAGACGCTCAAACTGCCTCCGGAGATCCTCTCTCTGGGTGACTGAAAGAAACTTTTTCAAGAAAAAATCGGAGAACTGAGCCCAAGACAAAGGCGGTGATCCAGCTGGTCTGGTCAAGCAATAATCCCTCCACCAAGTCTTGGCGGGACCAGAAAGGCGGAAAGTTGCAAAATTGACCCAATTGGTCTCCAAGATCCCCATGTTCCGAAGAACCTCATAACAACTGTCTAAGTAATCCTAGGGATCCTCTGAAGGTGCACCACTGAAAGTAGTAGGAAACAACTTGGTGAACCGGTCCAATCTCCATAAAGCATCAGCAGACATAGTTGCTCCTCAACGGCCTGAGCCACAATACTCGGCTGAGCTACTCCAGCTGTCTGAGGTGCTGGAGTCTGGAACTGAGAAGCTAACTGCTCTGGTGTGCGGGTGGCAGGAGTCTGGGCTCCTCCCCCAGCCTGAGAGACGGTTGGTGATGTAGGAAGTAAACCTGCCTGAGCCACGCTCTCCTTGAGGCCCACAAGACGGACTAGAGCATCCTGGAGTACCGGGGAGGCAATGAACCCCTCTGGGACCTGAGCTGGTCCAACTGGAATTGTCTGGGTAGGAACCTCATCGGCAAACTCTACCTGAGGATCCTCCACTGGGGCTGAGCTCTGGCCCTGCCTCGGCCTTAGTACGACCTCGTCCTTGTCCTCGGCCTCTCGTAGGGATGAAACGGGAGGATCGGGATGCTGATCGATAGAGGAAGAAGCACATGTTCTCGCCATCTGAGAGAGAATAGAATAGAAATTCAGTTAGCATTTAGAATTCAAATCGCACGACAGAGAAGAATAGATGTGACGTTATTTCTAAACTCTGCAGCCTCTGGGGATAAGTACAGACGTCTCTGTACCGATCCCTTAGACTCTACCAAGCTTGTCCGTGAATTTGTGAGACCTAGGCAACCTAGTGCTCTGATACCAACTTGTCACGACCCGAATTTCCCACCGTCGGGACCGTTATGGCGCCTAACGTTGAACATGCTAAGCAAGACAACGTGAATATTCAATTTACTTTATTTATTTATTAATAGCCGAAAACAGGTGAATTTACACATTACCATAAATAAGAATCTAAGATGAAGCAAGATATATATATTCCAATACAAAGCCTTTACGAATTTTCACCAAAACTAACCAAATCCTAGAATGTTGGAATCACAATATCACAGACTATCTACGAATAATACATAAAATGGTCTGAATGAAGTGAATACATATGTTTCTAAAATAACTAAAACAGAAATAAAGAAGTGGAAGGGGACACCAAGGCTTGCGGACGCCTGCAGACGCCTGCAGGACTACCTCGGTGTCTTCGGCTGGACTGAAGGCAGCCTCTTAGCTCTAATGTCCAAAGGGTCATGTACCGGGATCTGCACAACAAAAGATGTGCAGGTGTAGCATCAATACAACCGACCCCATGTACTGAGTAAGTGTCGAGGTAGTGACGAGGCTAGGACACGACAATCAAGACAACCTGTACAATTTAATAATATTTAGAAGAAATAATAACAACAAGAATAACCAGTTAAGTACAAGGGAAAAGGAGAAACATGCTGGGGGAAAGCAATATCAGATAACAGAAATAACGAAATAAGACAACAGTTCAAATATCTAAGTAACAGCAGGAAATAACCAACACAGAGAAAATTGTGCACGACATCACCCTTCATGCTTTTACTCTCATCCTCACCAAATAATAAATAAAGGCAAGTGCACGGCATCACCCTTCGCGCTTTTACTCTCATCCTCACCAAATAATAAATAAAGGCAAGTGCACGGCATCACCCTTCGCGTTTTTACTCTCATCCTCACCAAATAATAAATAGAAACGGCACGGCATCACCCTTCGTGCTTTTAATATCATAACATGGCACGGGATCACCCTTCGTGCTTTACACTCTTCCTCACAATAATCAATACACGACATCACCCTTCGTGCTTTACACTCTTCCTCACCCAAACAATATCAATAACATAAGTTTGGCAAGGAAAAAAATCAACAATATGAGTCATAAATCATAACATCCCGGCAAAGGAACAACAATAAAAATATCACTATCCCGGCAAGGGACACAACTATAACCAATATCATTCAAGTACATATCTTTACATAAGGTTCATCAACCGAAACAAATACTCAACAATATCCATTACCAAGAATTTCCACCGAATGAATAACCACTAAAGTGAAATTCAAGCTATAACACAGTAAATATCGATGAAAATCACATAATTCATAATTTCCGACTCACGGGCATGCTTGACACAACGTATAGGTACTCGTCACCTCACCTATACGTTGAACATGGTATAAACACATAGCAAATAAGACTCAACACCTATTCCCTCAAGCTAAGGTTAGACCAAACACTTACCTCGACTTTCACGATGAAAATCAAGCCTCAATCACCGCTTTTCCTTTTGAAATCGACTCCAAATCGATTGTATCTAGACATAATAGACTCAATAACATCAATAACGCTAAATAGTTCAATTTCAATGCTTAATTATAGATTTTCGATCATTCTTCCCAAAAAGTCAAAAATTGACTCCGGGCCCGCTTGGTCAAAATACGAGGTTCTGACCAAAACCCGATCACCCATTCACCCACGAGCCCGAATATGTAATTAGTTTCGAAATCTGACCCCAAAACGAGGTCTAAATCCCAATTATTTAATAAGCCCTAACTCTACCTAATTCCCTAATTTTCTATCCTTAAGAACATGATTTAAGCCTAGAAATCTAATGGGTGTTGATAACAATTGAAGAAAACGAGTCTTAGATTACATACCTATGCTTTTGTAGTGAAGTTCTCTTTCAAAATTGCCCAAATTGGAGTTTTGAAGAAGAAGTTATGAGTTTTTTGTTTAATCCCGAAATGCCTACTAGTTTTAAAATAACCGGGCAAAATTGCCTTATGCGTTCGCGACCTGGGTGGTGCGTTCGCATAGGCTATCTCCTATTGCCCTTCGCGTTCGCACTGCCTTGGGTGCGTTCGCACAGGGTTAAAAATTACCCATTCTCCTAACATGCTATGCGTTCGCGACCCCATGGTGCGTTCGCGTAAAGCAATTCTCTAAAGCTCCGCGTTCGCACCTGGTATGATGCGTTCGCACAGAGCTAACCAACCACCTCCCCCGCGAGTATTGTGCGTTCGCAAGGAACCCCATGCGTTCTCATAGGGTAAATCCCTGGACACCAGCAACAACAATTAAACACCAATTTTTAAGTCTAAAAATACCGTGACGCCTATCCGAAACTCACCCGAGCCCCCGGGGCTCCAAACCAAATATGCCCACAACCTCAAAAACATCATACGGACTTACTCGTGCGATCAAATCACCAAAATAACCTCTTAAACAACATATTTATCATAAAAATCAAAGAAATTTCTCATAACTTTCAAAGTATCAAAATTCACAACTGTGGGTCCGTATCACATCAAACGACTTCCGTTTCTCACCAAACTTTACAGACATGTTATAAATATTATATTGAACCTGTACCGGGCTCTGGAACCAAAACACGGGCCCGATACCATAGGTTTCACACATAATCAAAAATTTAAAATCCTTTATATTTTCAGAAAAATAATTTCTTTCAAAAATTCATTTCTCGGGCTTGGGACCTCGGAATTCGATTTAGGGCATACACCCAAGTCCCATATTTTCTTACAGACCCTCCGGGACCGTCAAATCACTGGTCCGGGCCCGTTTACCAAAAATGTTGACCAAAGTCAACTTAATTTAAATTTCAAAAACAAAACTATCATTTTTCTCAGTTTTTCACATAAAGGCTTCCCGGCTATACGCCTGGGATACGCACGCAAATCAAGGCGAGAATAAAAGGAGGCTTTCATGACCCCGGAACACAAAATTAACTTATAAAACACGGGATGGCCTTTTGGGTCATCACATGTTAGGAGAGAAGTATCGATGCCCCTGTCAGGAGGTTTGAGATGTTGGCCATGGAGATTTTGAGATGGGGTCGAGGCAGGCCTAAGAAGTACTGGGGAGAAGTGATTAGGCAGGACATGACGCTGCTTCAGCTCACTGAGGACATGACACTGGATAGGAGGGTGTGGAGGTCGATGATTAAGGTAGAAGGTTAGTAGGTAGTTTATAGTGTTCACTTATAGGCTTAGTAGCATGCATTTCCCTTCATATTCTTAGATTTTTTTATTGCGGGATGTGGTTTTGTTCGCCTTAGGTATTGATTTTTTTTATTGCAGTATGTGTTTTTTTTTCTCCATCGTTCTTCTTCCTTGCTTCCCTCTTCTTTTTCTTGCCTTCCTGAACCGAAGGTCTATTGGAAACAAACTCTCTACCTGCATTAGGTACGTAAGGATAAGGTCTGCGTACAGATTACCCGCCCCAGACCCCATGTGTTGGGATCAAATTGGGTTTGTTGTTGTTGTCGTTGTATATTAGGTTAGGTATTAATTTATGACTGTCAATCACGTTAATAATTAATATTCATTTGTCATTGAACAGATTTTATAAATAATTTTCATAGACAAGCTGTATAAAAAACATTCACATTATATTTTATACTCCTAATCTAAAAAAATAAAAGAAACTGATTGTTTTTATGTCCATGCTACCGTCACTATTCTAACTTTTTCTCCTTTCTACACAAAAGAATAATGAGTTGAAAAAAATTTAAAACAAAGAAAGAGAGGAATATCAAAGTTAGAACACTCACCGTAAACGACGCCGTCGCGGTCAGGTTCCACCCCCCTCCCCCCCCAAATCCACCAATCCTCTCTTTTTTTTTTCTGGTTAGGGTTTTCTTTCGCGATTCTCTCCGGCGACCGCAAGATTCAGAATTTGAGCTCTCCGGATCAAGATTCTTCATCCTGTAAGCTTTCCATTGAACGATCTTTCGCATATATCAGTACTGTTTTGTTACTTTTTTTATTTTTTTAATTTTTTGGTTTAGGGTTTGTTTCAAGGTTAATGCGCAAGTTTTGTACTTTATATTTGTAGACTGTGATCATTTTGTGTATGACTTTATATGTTTTATTTAGGTTGTCTTTAGAGCAATTATAACGTTGAACATTGAATTGGGCGTGAATATAGGTAGAGTTCATTGTTGATGAAGAGCGAAGAAAGGAGGGTAGAATTGATATTTTCCTGTGTGTATGAGGTGGTGTTGGTGATCATATCTTGAGAGACTGTTCATATATGGTAGTTTTGAGGTTGAAAGGAGTTAAAAAGGGTAAATCTATGGTTTCACTTGTGTTGTTGAGGAGTGAGGAGGGTGGTTCATGTAATAGAGGGATTTCAGCAGCACCTTAGGAAGTTTATTCTTGTATTTTCCGATGACATTTTGGTATTCAGTAGAGACCTTTCTGAACATGTGGAGCACCTGAGGATTTCTTTTGGGTTGTTGCTTCAACAACAGCTGTATAGCAGAAAATCTAAGTGTGTGTTTGCTGCAACCACAGTGGAGTATTTGGGGCACTATATTTTTGCTAAAAGGTGTTGCAACTGACCCTAAGAAGATCCTAGCAGTACAGAAATGGCCCACTCCCACCACCCTTAAGTAATTCAGAGTTTTTTTGGATTAGCAAGGTATTATAGGAGGTTCATCAAGGGTTATGGTTATTAGCAGACCTCTTACTGATTTGTTGAAGAAGGATTGCTTCAAATGGACTAATGAAACCATCCATGCCTTCGAGGAATTGAAGAGGGTGTTGACTACAGCTCCCGTTTTAGCTTTTGCCTAATTTTGATATTCCCTTTACAGTGGAAACTAATGCTTGTGACTAGGGGTGGGCATTCGGTATTTCGGTTCGGTATTTAAGAATTTCAGTTCGGTATTCGGTTTATCAATTATATATACCAAATACCGTACCAAATTATTTTGATACGGTACGGTTCGATATTTATTATTTTGGTTCGGTACGGTTTCGGTAAAGTATTCGGTTTATGAATTATTCAATTGTGTTATGTGTATACCAAACGAAAATTAAAATGCTGCCAAATCCAAACGTAGTGCCACACTGCCGTGAGGGGTAACTTTCTCATATGTTGCTGAACCAGAAGTACATTAACTTTACATATCAAAAAACATAAAACATATAAATATACTTGTAAATAAATTTGAAGTAGAAGGACATATGGAAATGTACAAATTGATATACCAACATATTATAACGCATAATTGAGATTTTTACTAGCATATATTCTTCTAGTTAGTGATATTTTAAAGTTATTGCTCAATCCTTTGAATTAACCGGAGAGATAGAGACACAAGTAGCTGATTTACAAATTCAATATGGAAACAATTCGATCTGTTCCATTTCATATATGTTTATATAAAACCACTAAGTCCATACTAGACTTTCAACTTCCAGTTTATGCCATTATATACACAAAGAAAGAAAAGGGGATAATTGGAATTAGAATAAGAATATTATGTTTCAAGAATTGAGATGACAAAGAGAACAACATAAATGGATTTGTGTATTTATATACGAAAAATTGGTTTCATCTATTTTTTGTCACATGTCATACATTTGATTGCCTGGTTCTAACCCAATGTGAAATAGCATAACAATGAAGGGACTTTATGGTATATAGGATAAGCAAAGGTATCCCTTTAATTTAATCACGTTGATGGTAATTCGGATTATTTCGTTTTGATTGGGATTTGCAGTGGATATGAGGGGATAAAATGGATTTAAAAATTTCCTGTAGAGTGTAGAAAGCACAAGCATGTCGAGATGGTGTTTACTTACTTATTTGTGTTCTCTGGTGGTTTGGCTCCTTCGGGGAAAGGATTGCGGCGTGGGTGAAGAAGAAGATCTGAAGATGAGAGAGTCGTTGGTTCAACCTAATTTGCTAATTGCCAAAAATTAAAATGGCCTAACCTAATAGCCTAAGACTAAGAATACTGGGCTTGGGCAGTTGGGCTTGGGGGGCGACGGGAATGGGAATTAAATTGGGCTGGCCGGCTGGGCACTGGGTGGGTAGATATAGGTAGGGTCCAAAAAAAATGTCCTTAAAATGTTGGTATATTCGGTATACCGAGGTTTTAAAATTGTAATACCGAATACCGAACCGAAATACCGAAAATTTAATACCGAATTAGACCGAAATACCAAAAAAACCGAAACCGAAATACTGAATTAATTCGGTTCGGTTCGGTTTTTCGGATTTTATGCCCACCCCTACTTGTGACATGGGTCTGGGTGCTGTACTGATGCAACAAGGGCAACCAATTGCCTGTTTGAGTAGGGGATTATTAGTCAAGCACTTATCTTCTCTGTATATGACAAGGAACTCTTAGCTTTAGTAATGGCAATTACCAAATGGAGTCAGTACTTGATAGGTAGACATTTTGTATTTGAACTGATCAGAAAGTATTGAAGTTTTTGCTTGAACAACAACCACGGGTCTCAACTTAAGTGGATCACCAAACTCATGCAATTTGACTTTGAAATTGAATATAAGAAGGGTAAAGAGAACAAGGTTGCGGATGCATTGTCCAGAGTTCCTGAAATTGAACTTGCAACTATGTCTCCGTGAGGACTAATCAACTGGATTCTACCCAAGACAGTTGGAGACTTAATTCAGGGATGCAAGCACTTATTCTCCAATTGCAATCCAAACCTAAGGAATGTAAAGGATACAGTTTCACTAATCAGCAACTCAAGATATGGGAAGTTGGTTGTAGGTGTTGACTTAGACTTGAGGTCAGAAATTATTACATTGTGGCACTCCTCTCCTCAGGAAGGACACTCGGGGGTGGATAATACTTACAGGAGAATCTAGGCTATTTTGTACTGTAAGGGTCTCAAAGAGGATGTTACCACTTTTGTCAAAAAGTGTGACATTTCAGAAAAGTAATATGACACCTTAGCTTATCCTGGTTTACTCCAATCTCTTCAAATTCCTCTCACTGCTTGGAGTAGTATCAATATGGATTTTATAGAGGGTCTTCCTAATTATTAGGGAAAGTCAGTTATCTGGGTGGTTGTTGATAGGCTCACCAAGTATGCACACCTCATCTCCCTGTTTCATCCTTATTTTGCTAGTGTTGCCAAATTATTTGTAGAGTACACCTACAAATTGCCTGCTGATATTGTCGGTGATAGAGATCTAATATTCACGAGCAAATTCTGGCAAGAGCTCTTTTCAATCCAAGGGGTTACTTTGAGCACTTCCACGGCTTACCACCCACATTTTGATGGGCAGACTGAGGTGCTTAATAGATGTTTGGAAACTTATCTTAGGTGCTTCTGTTCAGATGCCCCTGCTGATTCGTCTCCAGTGTTGCGAAGAGCGTGAAGCGAGGAAAAGCGACAACCCTTATTTCACGAGAAGCGAGAAGCGAGAAGCGAAGCGCTCGCTTTTTTTAAGTGAAGCGGAATTTAAAAAAAAAATTAAAATAAATACTACATAGACAACACATGTAA
>ML487920.1:84645-104079 GCA_005239535.1 Nicotiana rustica
CTCGTGAGCTCTTTCAGAGTACGCCCAAGCCGGATCTTTTCTATCTTCTTTTGGCGCCATTTAAAAGAACAACTACATATACATAAGAAAGACAATAAGTTCTAAGAATAACGGATATAATTTTGGGCAGAAATTGGGCAAATTTTTCGGCAGAAAATCTGCAGAACTGGGCAGAATTTTTCTGGAAAAAATTCGCCAGCATTTCGACGCATTTTGGACATTTAAAAAGAAAAAGAAGAAGAAGAAGAAGAAGAAGAATGAAATTAAAAAATGTAGAAACATACCTAGTAAAAGTTGCTTGAGCCTTGAAGAAGGAAAATAAGAAAGTTGCTGTTGGTCAGTGTTGCGAAGGCTGTTGAAACTTGAAACAAAGTTTTTTTGACTTGAAAGTGGAACCCTAGTTTCTCGGCTCTGCTGATGGGTATTTTAATAAAATAGGGCTGTTGGGTATTTTAATAAAATAGGGTTGTTTGCAGATTTATAAAAAAGCGTACGCTTCTATCGCTTTTCCCCGCTTCTCTCGCTTCTCGCTTTTCACAGAGAAGCGAGCGCTTTTATCTACCTGAGTCGCTTCTACTGGTTGAAGCGCCCATAGCCTCGCTTCGCTTCTCGCTTAAAGCGAAGAAGCTGTCGCTTTTTTCAACACTGTTCGTCTCTGTTCCTCATTTTTGCAGAATGGTGGTACAATACCACCTTTCATTCACTCATCCATCCATCGACTCCTTATGAAGCTCTTTATGGACAACCTCCTCCTCTTCATCTTCCTTATATGTCAGGGGATTCTGCTTATGAAGATATTGACAGAATTTTAGTCACTGCTTCGGAAACCTCTCGTATAACTGCTGCACAACTTCTATCAATTATACCAACTAATATCGTATCAATGTGTGTGTTGAGTCGGAATATTTATGGGCATCTTTCATGATTATATTGGAAGAATTATCCATGTTATTTATTGTATATTAAGAGGTTGGATTGATTGGAGCAGTTATTGCCTACCCTTTCTTTAATAATTGGTTACGTTGTTGAATGCAAAGTGAGCCATGGGATTATGGTTTAGTTAAAATGAGCTGCAAAAAGGAAGAGAAGTCGACAATAAGAATGAAAATATGGAATGCATAATATGTGGTGCAATGGGTTAGTCAAATTAGCAGTTGAAAATAAGAAAGAAATTTGAAGTGCCTTTACAGAGTTGTTATGGAGGTTCCAGTACTTGGTCCCAGCTGCTATTTGGCGGGGAAAAATTCTAAGATATTTCACTACCTAAAAAACGTGTTTCCCTTATGTTTTAATCTTTTGTCTTCTTGATTCTTGTTCTTATGTTTTTTCTTAATCTATGGAGAAAGGGAAGCATTTATTTGGAAAATTATCTTACTTCAATAGGTTTTGAAGTCAACGGAATAAGATGCATCCCCCTTTGACTCTACATAGGCACCCGTTATGTGCTGATGTAAGTTTTCACATTCTTAATAATTAGAATGAAAGTTCATCTTGTGCTTTTGAAGCGCTGATTGCTCATTTTATTATGTCAATTTATGGTAGATACTTGCACCAGGTGGTTTTGTTCCCTTCTGTTTTTCTCTTTCTTCTTTTGTGGATAGCCATTTTATAGCTGGACAATGCATTTTGCAGGTTTTCTTGGTGAAGTTATAATATAGCATATGTTTTCGCATTTAGAAGATGCATGTACTTTTCTTGTTGCAAATTGATCTTAATGGCTGTTTCTTTGCATGTCGTTATTCGCATTGACATGTAGTCTCTATGTGTTGCTGATCAATTAGTTTTTTTCCCAGTGAATGTTAAAAATAAGTGTCAAAAACATCTCAAATACGTTATTAAGATGGCTAGGTCTCTGGTGCAGATTATTGAGGAGTTTCAGAAGTGTCATACAGACCACCCACTTGGAAAATTCCTTGGGCAATGCACAGATCTGAAGATAAAGCTTGATCGGTGCTTCAGGCAGGAGGTAAGCCTTCTTGCTTTACCTATTAGGAAATTGTATGATTTTCTTCCCCGTGGAGTCAATATAAAAGAAATAAGATGTCCTCCTGCAGAAAGCTATAAAGAGGAAAGCGAATTTTGAGCAGAGCAAGAAGTTGAAGGAGAGGCTCCAGGCTTACAGGAAGGAAAATGCTGACTTGTAATCAAGGTGGTGATAGGAGGTTTGTTTTCGAGACATCGTTTTGCATTCAACTCATGAACGGAAGTTTAGCTGCTGGGGTTGATTGAAGAAAGATTCGTGAATAGAATAGTTGTTTGTCTATTCTGATGTTTTCATGGATCTCCATTATTTAAGTCAGTTGAAGTAAAATAAGATGTATATACACAAGAAGTGATCAATTATAAGAGCAACTTGTCCGACCATTCTATCTGGGCAGAAGCGGAGATCCAGGATTTGAACTTTATTGGTTCGAGTTCGGAATGCTACCAGTCTACCATTACTCATTTTATTTATTGGGGTTCGAAATGTATTACTTGTTTACTGAATTTTTTAACCCATATATATATATATATATATAGGGTGTGAGCCAATGCTATTGGGTTAATGAATCCATAGCATATACACTGCATCCGCCCTGCCTGGGAAGAGTTAAATCAAAGGACATAAAATTACTTCATGAAGTTTTACATTGTTAGGTACCTTGCATATTTTTACTTTTTGTTAGGTTTATTTTTAGAACTTTTGTATTTATTTTATATGCAGAATATTATTTATCAAAATATATACTAATAAGTAACCAAATTCATGGCAATTTTGAAAAATATTTCAGGTTTCCTAAACAAAAATCCTCGTTGATTTTCAATATATGGCTTTTTTTATACTATTATGTTTTATAAATACGTAGGCTTCTATGTGTCTTTAGGAAACAACATAGTCGTAATTATAAAGTATGCGATATGTCTATCTAAATTAACTTTTTAAATATGTCTATCTAATTAACTTTTCAGGATCGGAGTTAAGATCACTTTATTCTAAATGGAAGAAACATAAATGACGGGCTAATAGTTATTTAACCTGAATTTAAAATGTATTTGTATGAGTTAAATTTTGTTTGACTTTAAATTCCTACATATAAGGGATTATTTTATATAATCCAAATAAGGAAAGACTTAATAACTAAAATTTAGTTAATTCCAAAATTCTAAATATTAGGAACTTAGGTAAATGACTATTTTGTCTAATGGTGAAATCTATTTTTAAAGGGTAAAAAAGCAAACGACATTTCATTAAGGGCCGTTATGCTTTTAATATTGTCACGACCCAAATCGATGGACCGCGATGGGCACCCGGTGTCTTATTCAACCGAGTACCAACGTAACATATCGTTCTTATCGTACCATCATGGTAAGTGGGCCAGAAGGGCCGTCATGATATAACCATAATAAAACATAAGGATACTCGACATAAGGCGACCTAACATGGAATACAAACTTATACATGTGACATACGTTCCTATAAGGCCGACATGATCATTTGTACACTCAAAACATAGGCCGACAAGGCCATACAAGTATCCATATACATGACATTTATCTACAAGTCTCTAAGAGTACATAGATGTCAAAAAGATCGGGACAAGAACCCGCCATACCAATCAATACATGCCCAAATCATACTGACCAAATAGGCACTTCCAAAGCAAGTGGAGTGCACAAACACCTTCTGCTGAGCTGATAGCCTACTAGGAGGACTGTCAACCTGTCTATCAGGACATGCAGACATGAAACACAGAGTACCCAGGCAAAAGGGACGTTAGTAGAAATAAAGTACCGAGTATGTAAGGCAAGAAAACAATATATAAAGGACAGGAAAGAAACATGGAGTAAAGAACTCAATCTGTAAGTCTGAATAGCTATATCTATCATGAAACATTTATAATGACATACATATGCGTATAAATATCATATGATGCATAGGTATATACGTACATAACATCATCAAGCCTGTAAGGGCATCTCATCATATCATCTCGGTCTCTGTGCGCGAAGTCATCAACGTATACCAACTGATCAGGTGGTGATGCGTAACTAACGCAGTAACCTTTCCCCATACTCTATGTACATATAATATATGCGTATATAACGCCATCTGGTCATGGGCCAATGTACATATATAAATGAATACAATACATAAGGAAGTAAATCGATAAGATCTTTCGGAATGTCATAAGATCAATATATCTTCGGTTAATATCATGAAATAAACTTCATCAACTTATGTATTATCTGAGACCCATGAACAGACAATATAATAAAATGACACATGGGGAATCAATAACATAGGCAACCTTATTACTTCTAATAATATAGTCATTTGTGAAAGTTGCGTGTTTGCTCGTTTCGTTGTATCATATGGATCATGCCAAAAGGAAGGGAAAGCCTTAACATACCTCAACTCCGTTGATTCCTTAATACCTTCCAAGCAATTCTTCAAACAACTCAACTTAATCTACCATAGCATAAGGAGACTCAAAATCATTGTTGAGTAAAGGCTAAGTCCGCAACTTAAACTAGTAGCTCGTTTATATAAATGTGAGAAGCATCTCCCCTGTAATAAGGGCCTCCTCCATTACTAATACAATACGAACAACATCAACAATAGGGTACAAAATATTTCATTAACAAGTCATCAACATATCACGACGAACGGCAAGCTCAGATTGAATCATTTTAGTGCTCGTCAACCCGACTATCATACCTTAGTTAACTTAACAAAATGTCTAACATGATACCAAGTAAAATCATAGGACTTCCAACCTCCTATTAATCACCTAATCCACACTCAAACAACCCAACAATCCAATAATAACAACAAACAAAACTTTCCATGTTGTCCTTTATCTTCTTATTCATAATACCAATAGCAAGTTCGACATGTAGACAACATATTCATGAAAACAACAGCATAAACAAGTCATTTTCTAAGGCTTACAACCATTTAATGTTCATGTAAACAACCTTAGCAAAGCGGTCCATTTATCAAACTATTTCAAGTCTTCTCTTAGTATCTTGCTCAAACAATGCAACCAACCTACAAACAACTTCAAGAACATGTAGTAGAGTAACCAGAAACAACCACTTGAAATTTCGGCCAAACACAGGCCCACAACTATCCTCAATGACAACACAAACTCAAAGAGGTGTTGTTCTTCACTAGAACTAACTTTTGATATTGAAATATAGTGTAATCACTTTGGAATCACTTCAAACCCTTATGGTGTCTGTTTAGGAGGATTACTAGAAGTTTGGATACGAAGTTGAGTCGAAAATGAGCAAAAAAATAGGCGTCCAAATCGTTTATAAAGTGAAGTAGGTCAACCACCGCCTAAGTGGGTCCTATTGGAAAGTTGCTTGTGCGGTCTCGGAAAAATGCGAATATCTCTCTACTCTGATGTCGTACCAGTAAACAGTTTAATGCCTTAGAAACTACACTTATAGATATTCAATTTGATAGGTGGATCATTCTGTAATTCCAAGTATATTGGGAGAAAATCTCAACTGCATTTGACCTAATTTTCAACATATTTTTTAATGTAACTTGTGACGACCTTTGTCAACATTTGTTTCACAACTCGCTTGACTTCAAAATGTAGTACACGACTATCATACGACCAAAATAACTCATAACATAACCTTCTTATCATATTAAGCACCATAGTTAGGGGTGGGCATTCAGTACTTCGGTCGGTATTTAAGAATTTTGGTTCGGTATTCGGTTTATCAATTGTGTATATCAAATACCGTACCAAAGTATTTTGGTACGGTTCAGTATTACTTATTTTGGTTCGGTAAGGTTTCGGTTTAAACCAAATCTTCATTGTCTCCCCCACCCCATTAACTAATGTAATCCATGTTGTTTGAGATTCCACCAAAGATCAATCTGACATAGAATCAAAATTTTTGTTTGTTTCTTAATTTAAAAAAATGGTACATGGGTCTCAGATATCACTAAGTATTTAAGGTGATTTTCTTATGCCAGTTGTTCACTTTTATCCCTATGATGAAGAACTTCCATCTTTGAACATATGTGGTTTGGCTAATGCCAAACTGGAGAAATAAGTGACAGTAAAGAAGCTATGAACCTCAATAAAGTTGTAGAGAAGCAATCGTTGAGGAATGGAGTGGTCGTCGCCGAGGTTGTAGTCGTGAGTCATAACTCGTGAATCCGACCGCCGCAGCAACCAAGAAAAGTCGTGAGGGAGTGAAGGCTATTTGAAATTCTTATATGTCTCTAACTCTAAGCGACTAAGCCTAAGGGTAAGGGATTAGGGAATTAGGGGTTTTGGACTTTTGGGTTGTGGGATTAAGGTTATTGGGCTAAAAAATAAAAATAAAATTGGGCATTGACTAAACTATGTCGGTATTTCGGTACCGAAATACTAAAATATCAAAAACCTAATACTGTATACCATACCAAATTACCGAAATACCAAGAATTTCTGTACCGAAATAAACTGAAATACTGAAAGAACCGAAACTGAAATACCAAATTAATTTGGTTTGGTTCGGAATTGGATATTTCGGATTTTATGCGCACCCCTTATAGTATCACCCTAAAGGTACATGTTATAACATTCCCAACTAGTCGACATTCGATGAAATTTATTTTCTTCAATTTGCTTAGCTTCTAGGCCTATCAGCCCTCTTGGTACTTGTTAATTTGTTATCCATGATCTTGAGGATTTGTAACCTCCAAGGTAACATAATTAACATACTTTATGTAATTTCAAAGATGATTTCATTTCTGAGCTTACATCAATTGACTTACGACGTACTCTCACGTACGAAAACATAGAGTGTAACAAATATAATATAAAATACATCTTAAAAGTCTTTTCTTCTTTATTAAAGTTTGTGCCAAGTCAAACTAAAATAATCTTTTTTTGAAACATAGGGAGCTAAACTTTCATAGCTTTGATTGGATGACCAATGTGGTCTTAAATGGACTGTTTCTGTAAGTTAAGTGTAAGTAGTACTCTTGCTTTACCTGTCAAAATAAAAATGTGAGTAGCATTCTTGGCACTCAATGGGAAAAAGAGGGAGAAATAGGAAAGCTCTAAACTAGGGGAGGATGTAAAAATGATTGTAATCTTGATTGAAATGAATGTATTCCTCGAGTAAATATTAAAAGAAATGTTCATACTTCCAGTTTTGTTCCCTTTTTGAAGTTCACAGCTGGTAGTACGCCCCCGTTTGACTATAGATTTTGCCAAATTGTTCCCGATTTTTTTTGGTAAATACTTGTTTGTTTTTGGATTTTATCTATATTCTGGCAAATCTTCAAATCCCAAAACCAGCTCAAGAGTTATTTTTGGCCCATAACATCACCGTTTGGTTTTTAGAAAAATTTCAAAAATTGTCCCAAACTTTTTTATTTTGTAAAAAGCCCACTTTCTGATATTATGACTCAACTAATTCATATCTACCCACTTGTCCCTCATTAAACTCACCCGACATTGCCCTTCTCTATAAAAAGAAGAAAATCTTCGCCACAGTTGTTGTGCCAATCTATGGCAATTCACCGCAAAGATAAAATATGAAGGTAATTTGCTAAAATCTGTTAATGTTTGTATAAATTTTCTTCAGCTTTCTTTCGATTGTTTGTATGAATTTTCTTCAGAGTTGTTGGGTATTTTTGATAGTTTTTAAAACTTATAGGTATAAGTCACATTTCATGTTTTTTCAACAACAAAAAAAGTGAAATATGTTTTGAAAAATCATATCCAAACATATTTTCATCTTCGAACCAAACTGCACGGAAATCAGTTTTTTAAAAATAATTTGGAAATCTATGGCCAAACGCTAGCTAAATAAGCACCAATATTAGAGGCGAATCCATTTTTAAGCTTTATGGAATCTGCCTTAACTTTTAGCTTCATATCCAATTACACCAAAGATCTGCGCTCAGTCCGTTCTTATTTGCTCTGGCGATGGATGCACTGACACCCCATATTCAAGGGGAGGTGACATGGTGTATGTTATTCGTTGATGATATAGTTCTGATCGATAAGACGCGAGGCAGTGTTAACGAGAGGTTGGAGGTTTGGAGATAGACCCTTGAGTATAAAGGTTTCAAGTTGAGCAGAACTAAAAAAGAATACGTGGAGTGCAAGTTCAGCGGTGTATCAGGAGAAGGGGACATGGACGTTAGGCTTGCCTCTCAAGTCATCCCCAAGAAAGGGAGCTTTAAGTACATGGGGTCGGTTATCCAATGAGATGAGGAGATTGATGAGGATATCAGGCAACGTATAAGGGTCAGGTGGATGAAATGCAGGCTAGCAGCCGGCGTCTTGTGTGACAGGAAGGTGCCTCCAAAACTTAAAGGTAAGTTTTATTGTGCGGTAGTTAGACCGATCATGTTATATGGTGTAGAGTGTTGGCCAGTCAAGAATTCTCATATTCAGAAGATGAAAGTGGAAGAAATAGGGTGTTGAGATGGATGTGCAGGCACACTAAGCTGGAAGATTAGTAATGAAGATATCCGGGTGAAGGTGGGTGTGGCTTCTAGGCTTAGATGGTTCGAGAACATGCGGAGGAGAAGCTTGGATGCCGGTAAGGAGGTGTGAACGACTGGTCTTGATGGGTATGCGAAAAGATAAAGGGCGATTTAAGAAATATTGGGGAGACATGATTAGACAGGACATGGTACGGCTTCAGATTTCCGAGGACATGACCCTTGACAGTGGCTCCAGTTGTGTCCATATTACTTCATTAGGGTTACAGGTTAGTTTGCAGGAGGCTAGTCTAACAGTGTTTTGTCTTAGGTTCTTGTTGTGTCCTTATTGCTTCTATTGTGTCTGTAGTAATGTGACATTGTTACTGCTTATTGTTATTGTTTTTCTTTCTATTTTCTGGTTATTATGTTGCTGGTGTTATCTTTCTGACTTTCTTTGATGTTATTTCTTCACTGTCTCTTTTTATTTTTGTGAGACGATGATGTATCGGAAATAGTCCTCTACTCCTTTGAAGTAGGAGTAAGGTCTGCGTACATACTATTCTCCTCAAACTTCAGTTGTGATTACATTCTCCTCTCACAAGTGGTTCAGGGTCAGGATTATTACTATTGATGTGCGGTGTATATTTTGATTAACACTATAATGCACAAAGATGATTCCCAAAATTGAGAAAGAAAGTTTTTCTAACATGAGGGGAAGACATGATAAACAATTGAGAAAAAGTTAATGGAAAAAATTATCATTTGTACATCTAGATCCTGAATAAGATAATATGGACTTGAAGTTCATAAAAGATGATTCATCTACAATGCAAAGCATGCCAGACGCATTTGCTGACCCAAAGAAAGTAACTATATTCTCATTACAAATGCTCCTATTATGTCCTAGAAGGACAAAGTCTATGGTACGCTTAAAGCGAATAGACAAATCGGTTCAAATAAACTTCTTGATAAAGAAGATGAGCAAATGATCAAAATGATCATAATAAAGATCTAGAAGATCACATGACATAAAACTTCATAAAATTTCAAGAGAGGTTCAGGTACCTGAATATACTAATGAAGAGATCTCTACGTTATGTCTTTATGAAAAAAATATTGGAACCGATATAAAATGTTCGTCGACGACATCTATCATAACGCTAAGTATAGATGAGGATCTTAAGTTTGTCCATTACAGATACAAAAATATTGGCCAAATAGAAAGGACACAATACACATAGAATTGGTTTCATATGAGAGACATTTAGTTTTTGACATGCAGTACAAACACTTGAAAGTGTAAAGCTAATGGTGTGTGCAATCACTTTTATCTATCTTATGTCTAGCATGGCATAAAAAGCTTGATATGCATCTAAAGTCCATTCATATGGCTTATATGATTCAACTTATGTGACAATCCATGAAGAATTTAAATTGCTTAAAGCATATAGAATTCTTGGTCATGAAGTACTACATCCTAAGTGCAATTTGTCCACTTTTGTATCTTGATATAACTATAAGCATGATAATATGATAGCGAGGTTTTTCATGGTGCAACATATTCATTGAAGTTAATATGGATGATTTATTCATCAAATCTCTGGCGACGTCAACCTTCAAGAAGCTAGTGCACAAGATTGTGATGTGAAGGCTCAAAGATGTGAATATATGCTCTCATCAGGGGGAGTTAATACACGTTGTACTCTTTTTTCCTTACAAGGTTTTGTCCCACTGTGTTTTCCTTGCAAGGTTTTTAACGAGGTAACCAAAAAGGCGTATTATTAAACATATGTACTCTTTTTCCTTTGCTAGAACTTTTTTCCCACTGGATTTTATTTTAGTTAAGGTTTTAACGAGGCACATTATTTGTTGAATAGACATTCAAGGGGATGTTATAAATAGAATTCTATTTAAGGTGAATGTCTATATTTTAGAGAGATCTTAGGGATTTTACTTGGTGGCTATGTCACTTTTTTCCTATAAATAGAGAGGTTTTATTCCATTATAATTGATCCCAAAATTCAATAAAAATTCCCTCTCTCTTTCTCTGCAATATTGTTCTTCTTCTTTCATCGTTTTATAACACTATTATATAAGATGAAAAAACATCCAAATGGATGTTGAACAAATAGAGTATAGACTCATTATGTGAAACTCAATTAAACGTTTTGATCCAAATAAAAGAAGGAAAACGGGCATGTTATGAAGTAAATATCAAGCACTTTACCCTTCTTACGTTCCAAAACAATGTGGACGATTCTCAATCACTTGTTGAGTAAGAATAACCCACAAATTAATTCTGGAAATGTACAATCTAAATTGGAAAACTAATTAGTCGATAGGATAAGCATTAATCAACTTTTATCTTGTCATAACTGCTGTCCCAGCAATGAGATATCATTTATTCAATTCCCAGGTTGCAGTAGCAGTAGGGAAAAGAATTGCGTGAGTTATGTAGAAAATGAAAAGCTGTAACAACTTATAGAGAAGTATTTGTGGTCCAAAAATGGGGCATTGTGACTTGTAAGATTTTCCTTTTTGATTATCTCTTCTCTTCCACACATTCCTCTTTTGTACCCAAGTGCAAGCAAATCAGCATAACAAAGCTCCCATTTTCTCAATTTAGAGTTTTGAAAGTTGTTCATAATTCAGCAAAGATGATTATATATAACTACAATATCATATCACTTAAATATAATTTTTATATAAAATATCTTTTGTATATTTGTATTTGGTTTATACACATTAAAAACAAATTTCATATAACTAATTATATATTAAATAAATTATTTACAATTTATCTACAACTTTCACACATTATTTCTACCCAATTAAATAAAACTATAATCACATACAACCTAAATATAAATTTTATACAATATGTCTTTTGTATATTTTTTATCTGATTTATACATAGTAAAAACAAATTTCATACAGCTAATTATATATTATACAACTTATCTACAATTTTCTTACATTATTTCTACTCAGTTATATACAACTACAATATCATACAGCTTAAATATAATTTTTATACAATATTGTTCAACTTCCATACAATAATTAAATTATATATATATATATAATTTTACTACAATTTCGTAAATATAATGTAAATCATGTCTTCTTCGACGAGTTTTAATCTGAAATTCAGCCAAAATTGAGTCTAATCTTCACCAAAATATCCTCAAAATTGAGATATAAACTCCAAACCATATTCCACTTATTTGCAACACCACCCAATCCAAACAAATAATGATTTTTGAAAACCCAAATTCGAATTCAAAGCTTCAAAACTTTTTAATGGTTGTCAATGGTGGAATTGCTGCTTTCTTTTGATTTGCTTTACATTATTGAAATTAGAGATTAAGAAATAGAGAGAGACTTAAAGAGAATCCAATTCTTTGCAACAACACCAAATTCGAACAAATAATGTTTTTTTGAAAAACCAAATTCCAATTCAAAGCTTTTTAATGGTTGTCAATTGTGGAATTGCTGCTCTCTTGTGCAAGATACGTGAGGGAGGGAGGGTGAGATGTGGAGAGAGAAACGTGGGGGGAGTGGAAGATATGTTAGAGTTATTTTAGGACACTAATTATTATCATTAATTCCCTTAAATATACATAAATGGTAATTGAGTATATAAAATGTAATTACAGTGAACTTGAGTATGAAGGGTAATATAATTTCATATAATGTATAGGAATGTAAAAATTTCACAAATAATTTCCTCGGTTCGAATTGAGATAAAAAATAGTATAAATAGCACGGGCTAGTCAATTTTCGGACTGATCATTCAAAAATAACCAGCATTTGCAAAGTCATTGAAATTAGCCACTATTTTGTTGCAACAGGGACCGGTCCAACATAATATACTGAAGATCGGTGCACAAGTGTATGAACTTCCAGCATATTATGCTGGAACTCCAACACGCGGAAAGTTCCAGCATAATATACTGGAGATTGGAGCACTTGTATGAACTTCCAGCATATTATGCTGGAACTCCAACACGCGGAAAGTTCCAGCATAATATACTGGAGATTGGAGCACTTGTATGAACTTCCAGCATATTATGCTGGAACTCCAACACGCGGAAAGTTCCAGCATAATATACTGGAGATTGGAGCACTTGTATGAACTTCCAGCATATTATGCTGGAACTCCAACACGCGGAAAGTTCCAGCATAATATACTGGAGATTGGAGCACTTGTATGAACTTCCAGCATATTATGCTGGATCGGTATATTATACTGGAAGTCCAATATATTATGCTAGAGTATTTTCCGGATTTTAAATAGTGTGTTCGTTAAAATTTACCTTTACATAAAAGGTAACTAAATTTCAATTACTTTTAAAATTGTGACAATTTTTGAACGACCGCATGTAAATATGACTATTTTTTAATTTCTACCTACAAAACCGGTTTGGAACTCTGTCCCAATCAAGTCGCCAGTTAATCATTTAGCATTTTCTATTCGTATTTGCTTTTTGATCCTTTTATATATCGAGAAATCTTTTAGTGCGAGTAGCTCACTATTCGAAAATCGAAACCTGGTGGAACAATGACAGTGTTTTTATATTCTTCTCTACTTAAATATTAAATTTTGTATTCTTCTTTACTTAAATATAAGTAAGTGTTAATTTGAAAATACTGTATATGTCTAATCCACATTCTTTTACACTTGTCACCAGACAATGGCTCTCGACAAATATTTACTTTCATACTCTGGAGGGGCGAGTGATAATTGCAGATTACTTGGTATAGTATATATCATAGTATCAAACACGCAATATCAAACATTGAAAATGATTAGAAAATTCACCAATTTATTAACCAAAAAATAGAGGTTTGAATCTTAATAGTTTAGATCTCAGACATTAATTGTGTATAATTTTAAAGTCAGAATCTTAATCATTAAGTTTGTTTGTTTTTTTACTTCACAACCACTTAATGAGTTTTAATAGGTCTGTATCTATAACAAGACTTAATTTCAGTAAGATGATATCATCCACATTCATTATTATTTGCTACCACCGCCTACCATTATCAACTATTACCATGTCACCCACCACTACCATACTCAACCACCACCATCACCACCTCCTCAATGATAGCCGCCACCATTATTGACAACCACCACCCTGAATCCCCACTACCCCCACTACCATCATTCTCAACCACAACCACAAACTCATCCACCTCAAATATCACAACTAACCACCACATCACCATCAACAACCATAGACGACACTGCCGCCATTATAAACTACCATCACATTCCTCAATCACAACAACAACAACAACAACAACAACAACAACAACCACCACCACCACCACCCACCATTATTAATTGTTACCACCTACCACCATCGTTCTCAACCATAATCGTCATCACTACCAATTACCATTAGCTACTACTCAGAACCACCACCATCAACCAAAACCAACACCAACGACTGCCTCTAGTCGGCATTCGCAAGCACCATCGTCAGCCATCACCACCACTAACTATCATATTTTAAAAAACATAAATTTTATTGATAAAATATTAGGCTAACTAATATTTTATTTGAATTTTATGTTCATTAATTTCAAATAAAGATAAAATTTTTTACATTCAAATGTTAAAACATAGTCTTAATAATTTAATATTCAAATCTTAATACACATCTTAGTATTTAAATTTGTATCCAAATTCGGATGTAATAATCTTAATACACATGTTATATGATGTCAATTTGAATCAATTCATAACCAATGTGAAGGGGTAAATATGCTAAAGCATCCTTAAAATTTGGAAAAAAACATTAGAGTAACCAATGAAGGCTTCTCCGTATACGTTATATCGCCAAAGAGATCCACAATTCTTGTCCTTTATATAAGGCGTCCTTTGATTTTTGTACGGAGAGGGTGACTCTGTTAAGTATATGTCGCCATTTTGGCATCTTTTATTTACTTTTATATCGCTGTCTATGAACTAATATTGGTCCTCTTATATTTGCTTTTATATTAATGAAAAACGGTTCAAAATGTCCCTAAACTATTGGAAAAGATTTAAAATTATCCTTCATCCACCTTTTAAGCTAAAAATATTCCTCCATCTAGGGATGGCAATGGGGCGGAACGGGTTTTGTTTGATGCGAGGCGGGGTGGGTTTACTCTTATGCGGGTGCGGGACGGGGCGGGTTGCGGGTTTATGCGGGCAACTTTGAATTTTATCTTTTTGTTAAACAAAACAATCATTTCAACTACAATTTCACATGCTTCTTCACTAGCACGAATACTATTTTAATTTATAATAAACCAATTTGCATAAGTCTCGTCAAAACGAACAATACTGTTTTTATTGACAATAATTATCCAATTGAGAGAGAAATGTTTAGAATTTTTTTTTTCCAATTGTCAACGAACAAACTACTATTTCTAATGTTCATTTTTTCTGAAAATCTATAACTAGGTACACTGTTTTCTTTTCTTGGAGCTACTGCAAATAATTTTGCATGATCTTTATTAAAAGGAGGAAAATTGTACATAACTTATGCTTTTCTGGATAAATTTTTATTCAGTCTAAATTAATATGACACTTTTTATTAAATTTTAAGTAATTTAATAATTCTAAGGTTTAGATTTTTATATCATGTTTTGCTGTCAACTCGATTTTTAAATGTCACCAAATTTTTCTTTAATAAAATAAATAAGTTAAAGTGTTAAACTATGTGCCTAATTATACATCTATCATATAACTAAGAAGACAACATATATAAACAATACTGTTTAGAAAAAAAATTAAAGAAAAATAAAAAATAAAAAAGAATTAAGTGGGGCGAGTCCAAGCGGGGCAGGGGGAAAACTGAAAAAATAACTATGCGGGACGGGGTGGGTTGAAATTTTTGTGGGTTTTGCCAAACCCGCCCCGCACCATTGCCATCTCTACCTCCATCCACTTTTTTGGTTCACTTATGCCCTTTGACCGTTAGATCAATGTTAAATTAAAAATTATTATTATTCTTTTTGTAAAACTTAAAAAAAAAATGTAAAATATTTTCGTTTTTTTAAACCGATGCACCAAACAGTCCACTAATTTCGTAAAGTCTTCTTATTTTTTTTTTCCAGTTTTTACAACAAAAAAAATTCATTCCTTTTTTGCATTTTTTTTTTGTAAAAACTGAAAAAAATTGTAAAAACAGAAATAAAAAAAATGTCTTTAATAAAATATTTTCGTTTATAAAAACTGAAAACAATATTTTCAACAAAATATTTCGTTTTAAAAAAAAAAAAAGTTCAATTTTTTTAAAAGCATTTCGTTTTTCAGTGTTTTTTTTAAAGAAAAAATATTTTCGTTTTTTTTAAAACTGAAAAATGAAAAAAAAAAATTCAAAAACAAAAATATTTTGTTGAAAATATTTTTTTCAGTTTTTAAAAAACTAAAATATTTTATTAAATAATATATTTTTTTGTAAAAACTGAATTATTTTTTGTAAAAACGGAAAGAAAAAAAGAAGAAGAAGACTTTACTAAATTAGTGGAATATTGGTACATTAATTTAAAAAAAACGAAAAATATTCTGCAATTTTTTTTTTAAAGTTTTACAAAGAGATTAATAACTATTTTTAATTTAGCATTGACCTAACGGTCAAAGGACATAAGTGAACCAAAAAAGTGAATGGAAAGGTATTTTTAACCCATAGGTGGATGAATGATATTTCTAAACCTTTTCCAATAGTTTAAGGGTATTTTGAACCCTTTTCAGTTATATCAATGCCGAGTCCAGGAACTAAAACTAACCAGAAGAATAATCCAGGAACAAATACTGATCAGAGGCAGCACCAAGCTCATTTGAATCCAGTACTTTCAATGCATAACATAAATTTTTAGGGGTAAACATTCACTTAAACTGTAACAAATAATAGATAAAAACCATAATTTTAAAATTGCAATTTTGTTCAATGCTAAAATCTCAAAGGCCGAATCCAAATCGCCCCTAATACGGGTTGCTTATTCACTACCAGCAGTTAACTTCTAAAAGGGAACAAAACTGGAAGACTGAACATTTCGTTTCATATTACCCAAGGAATACAATCATTTCTCTAAAGAGTACAATCATTTTTACCTCCTCCCTATTTTAGAGCTTTTCTTTTTTCTCCCCTTCTCCCCCTTTGTGTTCCACAACAAGAAGAATACTTATTTTCATAGGTACAGAAGGAGTAACACTTACATTTTAACTTACAGCAACTGTCCATTTAAGACCACATTGGTCATCCTACCAAAACTAGGAAAATTTAAAAAGTATGGCAATTGTTCATCCAACTGTCCAACTGGTCCTCGACACAAATTTAGAGTTTTGAGTATGCACTCCAGGCTTCAAAGTTCCAAAAGAAACTTGGCTTACAAATTGTAGTAGAAAAATTTATTTACGGTGCGACTTGTTCCATATGATCCAGGCATAAAGGAAAATATTGACTTATGTACAGCTTTTTCCTTCGCATTTGCTTTTTCTTTTCCCATATTACTGTCATTCCAAAACTCAAAAACAGACAATAGAAAGGTTAGATAAAACTGAAAAGAACCAATTTACTGCACTTCTATCAGTTCACACAATCAATTCAGTATTTCTATTTTGACACTTCCCGGGCGCCCAGACCTTTTACATGAGTTGACAACTTCACTAAACAAGCACAAATAATAGATTTCGAACCTAGTAAACCAAATGAGTTGTGGTAGAATCCGAACGCAAACCTATAGAATTCAAATCCCAGATCCACCTCCGCCCAAATGAAATGGTCGGATAAGTTGCTCTTATAATTAATCAGTTCTTGTGTCTACACATATTATTTCACTTCAACTGACTTAAATAATGGAGATCCATGAAAACATCAGAATACACAAACGGAAATTCTATTCACGAATCTTTCTTCAATCAACTCAGCCACTAAACTTCCGTTCATGAGTTAAATGCATAAAAGTGTCTCAAACAAACCTCGTATCACTGTCAAGATTGCATGTCAGCAGTTTCCTTCCTGTAAGCCTGGAGCCTCTCCTTCAACTTCTTGCTCTCTTCAAAATTTGCTTTTCTCTTTATAGCTTTCTGCAAAAGGACGTCTTATCTCTTTTATCGGCTCGGGAACATTAATAGTGAATCTTCAATATCATACAATTTCCTTACAGTAAAGCAAGAAACCTTACCTCCTGCCTGAAGCACCGGTCAAGCTTTATTTTCAGATATGTGCATTGCCCGAGGAATTTTCCTAGTGGGTGATCCGTGTGACACTTCTGGAACTCCTCAATAATCTGCACCACATAAACCTTGAACGAATCAGCAATTATGATTTACATCATGACGTCAAGACTACAGTCAATGCGAATAACCACATGCAAAGAAACAGCCATTAAAATCAATTTTCCACAAGGAATGTATATACATCTTATAAAAACTAATTTCCTTAACATAGATGCTATTAGAACTTTACCTAGAAAACCTGCAAAATGCAGTGTTCAGAAGTAAAATGGCTATTCAGAAAAGAACAAACGGAGAAAGAGAAGGGAATATAAACACCCCAGCAAGTGTTGGACCACAAATTGACATAATAAATTGAGAAATTGGTGCTTCAAAAGCATAAGATGATCGCTGATTCTAATTTAACAACGTGAGGAACTTACATCAGCACATAAAGGGTGCCTATGTAGAGTCAAAGGTGGATGCATCTTCTTCCCTTGAGTAAAAACCTACAGGAGACAGGCAATTTTCCAAATAAATACTCCCCCTTCTCAGTAAATTAAGGGAAAAAACACAAAAAACAAGAAAAAATATGACCAAAAAAGATTAAACCGTCAGGGAAACAAGCTTCTTTTTTAAAGCAAACAAGCAAGCATTTGTTACAAAATAAAAGTCAAGTACCGCTAACTTATGAGAAATAACAGATCATAATGAAAATGCCCAAGCACTAAGTGAATGATAGTGGAGGATAGTTACACATAAAACACGTTTTGATTACAGGTTGCGTACAGAATTCAGGAAATTTAGCATGGAATCAATATCAGCCATGCTACACCACAAAGTTAGCAACAACAAACAAAGCATCTCTTTTAAAGGCTAATTACATTCTCCTTTTCCCCTCAAAAGTACCTTAGATTTGTTTCCCACCAAATAGCAGTTGGGATCAACTACTGGAAACCTCTATAACAATGCATAAAGATTCTGTAAATACTTCAGATTTTCTTTCTTATCTTCAACTATTCTACACTTTTCCTGCTGATTTAAACCCATTGCACCACATATTTCACATCTAAAAGATTCTTTACAGTTCATATTTTCTTTCTTGCTGTCGACTTCTCTTCATTTTTGTTGCTCATTTTTACCAAACTATTGCACCATAATTTCTGCATCCAACCATGGCTTATCAAAGTATAACCAATTATTAAAGCAGAGATAGGCAAATCAACAAGTCCAATTGATGGAACCTTCTCAGATATCTAAAAAAACATAGTGAAATGTAATTCCTTCTCTCAAAAATAATTACATCAAAGATGCCCACAGCCTTCTGACTCAACACTCATCGATTCTAAATTAATTTCCCCTACTTTTAATTCCTTCAATGAATCATACATAATTATGAGCTCTTTTACCTAGATTTGAATTGCAATTTTTGTGGAATGACATGATTTTTAGCAGCTGCACAGATTTAAGACATCTCTTTGTTTAGCTAACCTTTTATACCAGCAAAATTCATCTTATATTCCAGTTTTCTCTCAAAATCCTAACACTCTCAAAATTCTTTAACACTAACAAAATAAATCAAATTAATCTCTAATACGTCGGTAAAAGAAGGGAAAGAAAGAATTACCTAATCGGAGAAGACCGGAGGTAAGAGGAGGAGCACCGGCCACCTGAAAGGAAACACCGACTGCTTTAGCAGCTCTTAGTCGTCCTTACAGGGTAATTTAGGAATTCGAATTCTTAGTCTGACGTGGAAGACCGTCCTCTAATAGTTATCTCC
>ML487921.1:0-14174 GCA_005239535.1 Nicotiana rustica
CCCCCCCGCCCTATTTAGTTTGAAGTCTAATACACCCCTTCCCCCTTCATCTCTTTTCTCTCTCTTGTCTCTTTCTCACCCTCCCACCTCCCACCGTAACCCCGTCGCCTCTCCACCATCCTCTGCCGACCGTAAATTTCCTCCGGTGGCGGAGCTTCTCCAATCAACCCTAAATTTTTAACCATACAATCCCCACGACCTCCTCAACCCCGTCCCAACGTTGGTTTCCCCAAACAATCAACCAGTTACGAGTAATCCCAGATCTACGAAGCTTCCGAAAACCATAGAGCATGCCAAAGATGATCCCAAGAAACTCTGTGACTCAAACTCACACGAGTCGATGGCTCTTGACAAGAGCCGTCGATTCATGCGAGTGAAGGTCACTTTTGGAGGTCGCCGGAGTCCAGCCAAACTCCGGCAAGTCGTCGAAGTTCGTCCAAACCCTTCAACGGGTATTCTTCCCCCTTCTTTTTTGTTTTGCATGTTGTTAAAACCAAAAAGTTTCATGTTAATCATTATCTTATACTATTTCAATTTTGTTAGTTTCTCTACTTTTTTTTTTCTTCTGGTTTCTTCTTTTATTGTTTGCATGATTGATGGACTATTGTTATTTTGTTCTTAATTGATTAAGAAGAACCAAAGTAACAAGCTATTTTAACTGAGCAGTGTTATTTTACAATAAAAGCCATGTATTGTAGTTTTGTTTTGGCTCTTTTTTTTTCTTCCTGAAGAGTCTGCCTCTAATTGTTTGTTACCATTAGGATTAGATCCTGCTTCCTTTACTTGTTCTCTTAATTAGTTTTGAACCATTGTTTTAGTTTTATCATGTTTAGTTTAATTTGGTTATTCGATTAATGACTAGGGTTCTTTGTTAATCATGCCTTTTTTAGTATGTGTTAACTGATTAGTATAAATTAATCAGTACGGATTAGTTAGTTGTTTAACAAACTCACTTTAGGTCTCAGGCTACTTAAACTGTTTCTACCCTTAATGTGACTACTCTTCTGAAAATTACTTCTTTTTCTACTTGATTTTATTAATCATCAAAATAGTCAATTAATTGTTATGTACTTATTAATTGGGTAATTAGGAGATAATTATACTAGACTAATTAAATATACCATTTAAACTATAATAATTAGTAGTATAATTAGAAACTAACTCTAAGAATCTAATTAACTTTCGATCCTAGGATGATCAAAACAGGTTAAGGTTTAGCTTTATAGGATTAATGACTCAGTTGACTAGAGTTAATAGATACGCCTAATTACACCAATGAATTTGTTTAAACCAATTAACTCAATTGGCTACTGTTTTAATTCAAATGATTAGTTAATTAGGCAATAAGAAATTACTCACACTTAATTAGTAAACCTAATCAAAAGGTAAAATAATTAAGCTAACAACTTAGTTGACCTAAGTCTTAGATAACTAGCTAAGACCAATTAACTAAGTTTAAGAACAAACGATTCACTTAGTCTCACATTTAAACAATTGCAACTTCTTCAACCTAGAAGTGTCATGACCTGAAATCCCACCTTCGGGCCATGACTGCATCTAACGTTGAACCCGCTAGACAAGCCAACGTTTGAACTAAATATAACTCATTAACCACTAAAACGAACAAGATAACTAAGGCATCGATGGTCAACAATATGAAGGTTAACAAATTACCAAAAATAATATAGCAACTTCGAAATAAAACCCATATACAAATCCCAGAACTAGTGTCACATACTCACGAACTGTCTAAGAGATTACTAAAACAAAAGTCTGGAAATAAGTACATAGGACTGTCTTTGAAATATAAAGTAAGACATATCTGAAAGTTAATAGTAGAAGGTGACGCCAAGGCCTACGAACGTCTGCGGGTCTACCTCGATGTCTCTTGTATGAAGTGATGAGATTCTCAGACCGTTAGTGATCACCGGGTCCGGCTGCGTAGTTTGCACAACATAAAGAAGTGCAGGTGTAGCATCAGTACAACCGACCCCATGTACTGAGTAAGTGCCAAGCCTAACCTCGGCGAAGTAGTGACGAGGCTTGGACCGACAACAATATATGTACCTGTGCAATTCTATATAATAAAGGGAAAAATGTCGACGGAAATAAGCAAGTAAGACATGTACGGGGAGAACATGCTGGGGGCAAAAAGGGGCAACAAAATGCTAGCACGGTAGAACAGGGCAATAATTGAAATGTAAGGATAAAGGCAGGAATTTAACTTCTCAAACAGATAATGAATAGCATAAGGCACGACATGTCCCCTTGTGCATAACCTCACATTCACTCGGCACTATATAATAACACTCGGCAAGGAATGTCCCCTCGTGCATATATAATAACACTCAGCACGAAATGTCCCCTCGTGCATATATAATAACACTCGGCCCAAGAATGCCATAGAGCTCGTGCTCCTCTTGGCTGCGAGAGTATATCAATATATCATCAATTAAAACAATAACGAACGAGTCCAAATATGGCCTAAACACCCGGGTCATCAACTCCATAAAAGCAACGGGGGAATTAGTCAACCCGAAAGACATGACTAAAAACTCATAATGCCCAAAACGAGTGCGAAAAGATGTCTTAGGCACATCAGAAGCCCTAATCCTTAGATGATGATAACTAGACCTCAAGTCTATTTTAGAGAACACCGTAGCACCCTGAAGTTTATCAAACAAGTCATCAATCCTCGGCAAAGGATACTTGTTCTTGATAGTAACCTTATTCAACTGCCGGTAGTCAATACACATCCTCATTGAGCCATATTTCTTCTTCACGAACAATACTGAAGCACCCCAA
This sequence comes from Nicotiana rustica, assembly GCA_005239535.1. Lineage (NCBI taxonomy): Eukaryota > Viridiplantae > Streptophyta > Magnoliopsida > Solanales > Solanaceae > Nicotiana > Nicotiana rustica. The sequence continues at coordinate 2,806 of ML487921.1, forward strand.
GGTGAAACACTAGGCCTGATGAAGCCTTTATCCAGGAAATCCTGTAATTGCTCCTTTAATTCTTTCAACTCTGGCGGAGCCATACGACATGGGGGAATAGAAATGGGCTGAGTGCCCTCAGCTACCTCAATACAAAAATCAATATCCCTGTCGGGTGGCATACCACGCAGGTCAGCAGGGAATACCTTTGGAAATTCACGAACCACGGGCACAGACTCCATAGAAGGAACCTCAGTACTACAATCACGAACATAGGCCAAATAGGCCAAACACCCCTTCTCGACCATGCGCCGAGCCTTCATATAAGAGATAACTCTACCAGAGGAATGACTAGGAGTCCCTCTCCACTCTAAACGAGGTACTCCTGGCAAGGCTAAGGTCACTGTCTTGGCATGACAGTCCATAATAGCATAATAGGAAGATAACCCGTCCATGCCCAATATAATATCAATGTCAACCATATCAAGAAGCAAGAGATCAACCTGAGTCTCCAGGCCACCAATAACTACTACGCAAGCACGGTAGACTTGATCTACCACTATATAATTACCCACCGGTGTAGACACATGCACAACAATACTCAAGGAATCACGGGGCATGATCATATATGGGGCAAAATACGAAGACACATAGGAAAATATAGAACCTGGATCAAATAACACCGAAGCCTCTCGGCTGCAAACGAAAACTGTACCTGTAATAACTGCATCAGAAGCCTCAACATCTAGACGAGCAGGAAAAGCATAACACCGGTGATGAGCCCCTCAAACGTGTATATCTATGGGTCTACCTGCCACAGGCTGACCTCTACCTCTCATGGCCTGCCCTCCACCTCTATGAGTCTGACTTCCGCCTCTAGCACCACGACCACCACCCCTAGCTAGCTGAGGGGGTGAGGGTGCACCTGATGCGGGAACCATTGCACGGGAACCCTGATACTGAGAACCACCAAAACCTCAGGGGCAAAGCCTGGAAATATGCCCCATACCACCGCAAGTGAAGCAAGACCTCGGCTGCTGAGAATACTAACCCTGGAATTGTCCCTGACGACCAGAATGGCTACTCTGATAACTCTGAATCGGCAGTGCACTAATGGACGCTGAAGGTGCACTGCGGGATACCTGGAGTGCCGACTGATAAGGCCTAGGAGGATGACCTCTGCCAAAGGGATCTCTGCCTCTTGATGAGGCACCACTGAAACGGCCAAAATAATGAGGTCTCTTGTCAGACCCCTGTCCATCACCCGGGGATAATACAATCTCAATGCACCTAGACACATCGGCTGCACCCTGAAAGGAGATATCAGTACCCATCTCTCTGGCCATCTGAAGCTTGATGGGCTGAGCTAGAACCTCAATAAACCTCCGAACCCTCTCCCGATCAGTGGGGAGTAGCATAATGGCATGCCTAGCAAGCGTAATGAACCTGGTCTCGTACTGATTTACGGACATGGAGCTCTGCTGTAGATGCTCAAACTGCCTCCGAAGATCCTCTCTCTGAGTAACTGGAAGGAACTTCCCCAAGAACAACTCGGAGAACTGACCCAAGTCAAAGGTGCAGACCCAGCTGGTCTAGTCAAGTAGTAATCTCTCCACCAAGTCATGGCGTTTCCAGCAAGACAAAATGTAGTAAAATCAACTCCATTGGACTCCACAATGCCCATGTTCCGAAGGACCTCATAACAGCTGTCTAAATAATCCTGGGGATCCTCTGATGGTGCAACAGTAAATGTAGTAGTGAATAACTTGGTGAACCGATCCAACCTCCACAGAGCGTCTGCTGAAATGTCTACTCCCTCAACTGCTGGTGCCACAATACCCAACTGAACTATTCCGGCCGTCTGAGGTGCCGCAGTCTGGAACTGAGTGGCAAACTGCTCTAGCATATGAATAGCAGGAGTCTGGGTCCCTCCCCCAGCCTGAGATCCAGATGGTGCAGTAGGAAGGAGACCGGCCTGAGCCACACTCTCCATGAGTCCCACTAAGCGGACTAGAGCGTCCTAAAGTACTGGGGTGGCAATGAACCCCTCTGGGACCTGAGCCGATCCAACTGGGACTGTCGGAGTAGGAACCTCACCGGCAATGTCTACCTGTGGGTCCCCTAATGGAGTTGCTTCTCTAGCTCTGCCTCGGCCTCTAGCACGGCCTCGGCCTCGGCCCCTCGTAAGAGCTGCAATAGGAGGATCAGGCTGCTGGTCGGTTGATGAGGAAGCGCACGTTTTCGCCATCTGCGAGAGAGTAAAATAGAGACTCAATTAGTATTCAGAATTCAACTTGCACGACAGAGAATGAAAGATGTAAAGTTATTCCTAACTTTGCAGCCTCTGGGGAAAACTACAAACGTCTCCGTACTGATACCTCAGACTCTACCAAGTTTGTCCGTGAGTTGTGAGACCTAAGTAACCTAGGGCTCTGATACCAACTTGTCACGACCCAAAATCCCACATTCGGGCCATGAATGCGTCTAACATTGAACCCGCTAGACAAGCCAATGTTTGAACTAAATAAAACTCATTAACCACTAAAACGAACAAGATAACTAAGGCATCGATGGTCAAAAATATGAAGGTTAACAAATTACCAAAAATAATATAGCAACTTCGAAATAAAACCCATATACAAATCCCAGAACTGGTGTTACATACTCACGAACTGTCTAAGATATTACTAAAACAAAGGTCTGGAAATAAGTACATATGACTGTCTTTGAAATATAAAGTAAGATAGAGCTGTAAGTGAAGAGTAGAAGGTGACGCCAAGGCCCACGAACGTCTGTGGGTCTACCTCGATGTCTCCTGTATGAATTGATGAGATGCTCCGACCGTAAGTGATCACCGGGTCCGGTTGCGTAGTCCGCACAACATAAAGAAGTGCAGATGTAGCATCAGTACAACCGACCCCATGTACTGAGTAAGTGCCGAGCCTAACCTCGGCGAAGTAGTGACGAGGCTAGGACCGACAACAATATATGTACCTGTGCAATTCTATATAATAACGGGAAAAATATCGACGGAAATAAGCAAGTAAGACAGGTACGGGGAGAACATTCAGGGGGTAAAAAGGAGCAACAAAATGCTAGCACGGTAGAATAGGGCAATAACTGAAATGTAAGGATAAAGGCAGGAATTCAACTTCTCAAACAGATAATGAACAACATAAGGCACGGCATGTCCCCTCGTGCATAACCTCACAATCACTCGGCACAGAATGTCCCCTCGTGCGTATATAATAACACTCGGCACGAAATGTCCCCTCATGCATATATAATAACACTCGGCACGGAATGTCCCCTCGTGCATAACCTCACAATCACTCGGCACAAAATGTCCCCTCGTGCGTATATAATAATCAGTGATCAACACGGCATGTCTCCTCGTGTGATAAGTAACAAAAAGTCGGCACGGCATGTCCCCTCGTGCGACAAATAATAAAAACAAAGCAACAATATGATGTGAAAGTCAACATTAAGAAGTCTCAAGTGCATGGAAATGCTAAATAAAATTCTATTGTCCTGGCAAGAAAAAACCATCAATTACAAACTCAACAAATGCCCGACAAGGGTCTCATCTATAACCAACCTCGCATCAGAAATACAATTTCACAGTGAAAGCCTCAATTGAAACAAATAACTCAATAACTCCCCACGTCATGAAACAATATCAAGGTATCACTACTAATTCACCAATTGCTCATAGTGCTGGGAATATTAAGAACACAGTAAGTTTCATCACAATTGACTCACGGGCATGCTTGACCGCAACATATAGGCACTCGTCACCACGCCTATACGTCGGACATGAGTTACACATAGAAAATAAGACTCTATACCTAATCCCTCAAGCTGAGGTTAGGCCAAACACTTACCTCGGCTCCAAAAATTCAAGTCAAGCCTCAATCACAGCTTTCCCTCTCGAATCCAACTCCGAATCGGTAATATCTAAACATAATGGATTTATTAACATCAATAAGTACTCAATAAACAAATTCCCAAGCCTAATTATACATTTCCTACTATTCTTCCAAGAATACTAAAATTCGACCCCAGGCCTACACGTTCAGATTTTCGAAAATTCATGAAGGAATCAATTACCCGGAGTCTAAGGATCGAAGTTATGTGATATATACAAGAATGCATGGTCTATCATGGAAAGTCAGAAAAATACTCAAGACCCTAAACTAGGAATTAATGTTAAAACTAGAAGTTTATGGGGTTTGACTTACCTCTTACAGTGGGTGATCGTGCGAGGTGCTGCCCAAACTTGGATGCTCTCTACTAGAGGTTGATGGTGGATGAAATGAAGAAAACCCAAAATTTTGGACATTTAAGAGGGCTGCCAACAGGGGTTTCTGCACCTGCGACCTTAGGACCGCAGGTGCGGTCTCGCGCCTGCGAGAAAATGATCGCCCCTACGGAAAAGGGCATGGGACCCTGGGCTCGCACCTGCGGAGTTGGGAGCCGCACCAGCGGTCCCGCTCCTGCGGAGTTTGGATCGCCCCTGCAGAAGAGGACGCACCTGCGAAGGCCTAGACCGCGGGTGCGGTCCCGCACCTACGGCTGGGCAACCGCATCTGCGGTAACACCAGCTGCTGTGCACCAGCAGTGATTTTTTGCTGGTTTTTGGCCTCGTGCGGGGTCCAAGAGGCACTTGGGTCCACCCGAGCCCCCGTCCAAATATACCAACAAGTCCCAAATCATTAAACGGACTTGCTCGAGCCCACGGAACACTCAACACAACGCTAAAACTTAAAATCACCCTCCAAAACCCCTGAATTCAAAACTTAAGAACTTTAAAATGCTAGAATTCTATAACGATGCGCCGAACCGACCCATACAACTCGGAATGACTTCAAATTTTGTAGACAAGTCATAAATAACATAGCGGAACTATTCCCGGCCTCAGAATTGCATTCGGACCTCGGTAGCATAAAATCACCTTTCTAACCAAATTTCAAGTTTTATGAACATCCTCAAAACTTTACTAACTCCAAATCTCTCATTTTGATCTGAAACCTGTCAAATTAAGTCCGTTTTACACCAAATTTCACAGATAGGACAAATAACATATAATAAACCTATTTCGGGATCCGAAACCGTAATATGGGGCCGGTAACACAACTTTCACATAATTACTCATTTTCAAAATCCTTTATTATTTCCAGAAAACAATTTTCTTTAAAAATTCATTTCTCGGGCTTGGGACCTCGGAATTCGATTCCGGGCATACACCCAAGTCCCATATTTTCCTACGGACCCTCCGGGACCGTCACATCATGGGTCCGAATCCGTTTACCAAAAACGTTGACCAAAGTCAACTTTATTCAATTATTCAATTCAAAAATCCTATTTTTATAAAATTTTCACATGGAAGCTTCTCGGCTACCTGCCCCGGGCTGTGCACGCATATCGAGATGAGATTAACGGAGGCTTTCGGGGTCTCGGAACAAAAATTTAGCTTGAATTACTTAGGATGACCTTTTGGGTCATCACAAAAAGTTAACTTAGGTAGCCTCTGAAGTAATTAACTGAAAATCTCTCCAAGATAATTAATTTTGGTTTCATCAACTAAAACAAATCATTTAACCTAAGTTAAGAAAAATGGGTTGACTAACCTTACCTAAGCCTAATTAAACTAATTTATTAATTAATTTAAACCTAGGCTTAATAATTGGTTAAGTCTTTAATTTTAGGTAATCAAATTGAATTAACCTAACTAAATCAGTTAGCTTAAGTTAAAGAATTAAATTGATTGACCTACTTTAATTTATTAACTTAAACATAGATAATTAGTATGGAACTAACTCTAGGCATTTAATCAATTAACCTTAACTAGTTAATTTAAGCATAGTTAAACATAACTAGTAGTTAACAATAGTAAGCTAACTAGAGTTAATTAACTAAACTAAACCCAAGTAAGTAACCCTGGTTACCTAATGGTAAATATAGGGACGTCAAGGGGGATACCAGGTAATGTATATTAGGAAATCAGATTTATAAGGGTAAAAAGGTCTTTTAAAAAGGAAGAATGTTCTAGAATAAGGGGCATCTATCCCAAAAGATAAGATTGACAGTTGCCCTATATACTGTTTTGGTACTAATTTCAGTTTTTGGATAGGGAATATTCCAAGGAAGATCCCATTCCCAAATATTTATAAGTAAACCCTCTCCCCTTAGTCTAAAAAGTTCCTGGACACTCTGAAAATTCTCTTAGCAATTTGAAAATAATTATTTTTACTGAATATTAGAAAACAAAAAGAAAAAAAATCTAATCCTTTTTTTTGAAGAAAATTCCTCAGTAGATGGACTGTTTCTGAGCTTTTCATATTCTTTGTTTGGTCTGATTCTGGAAGATTTAAAGGATTTTCAAAATCTCTGGGGTGATCTTTGGGTTAAGGTTGTCTCAGGTTTGCTGGGGTGTGTTGTTTTGTTGCTGAATTCTGCTTCTCTTTGCCGACTTTTCCTTCTCTTAACCTTTATTTGGTTATGAGTCTTTGTGAACATTTTCTTCAAAAGATATGTAACATCAATCTTTAAATGAAGTTGTTTGGATATTTTTGAGTTTAATATTGTGATACTCCTGTTTGTTTCGAGATTATGTCAAAAGGACTCTTGATTGATTTTATTTATTTTTAGTTTCGCTATCCCCCTCTTTGTCTACATCTTTTCGCCCATAGCTGAATTCTTTTTTTTTCTTTTGTTGATACAATCTGACATGAAAACCTGAAATTCTTGAAGCTAGTATGATTGTTTCTTTGAGTATACTGATTCATAAATACAAGAATAGATTTGATAGTTAGACTTCATATTTGTTTCAGCTTCTTAATTTGCTAGAAAGATAGATCGCACTAGGGTAGATGAATTTGACCTTTAAATGGTCAAATTCACCCCGTAATAGTGCGCAAACAGTAGCATAGATGGTTAAATCTTACCCTTCAAAAGGGTAAAAAGTATGTAGTTAAAAGGGCATTAGAGTCGAGGAATCTGAACCTTTTAATGGTAAGGTTCATCCTCTAAATATGCCTAAATAATCAAAGTTCTATGTAGTTTAGAATTATGTTAGTAGTAGCACTAGGGTAGATGAATTTGACTTATTGATAGTCAAACTCACCCCATATTAAGTGCCTAAACAGTATCTCATGACCCTGAATGTTACCCCTTTTAGGGTGTAGAACAAGTAGTCAAAAGGCTTCCTAGAGTGAAGAATCAGAATCTCCTTAAATGATCTGATTCTGTCTATATAAAAGCCTACAAATTTAAAATTATGGTATAATTGTTAAGGGGAACAAAAGATGACGTCAATGGAGCTGTATTTGACCCTTTTATGGCAAGACTCAGTCCATAAAATCATGAGGAATGCTTTGTTCCTCTAAGAGCGTCACCAAGGATTGAATCTAAATTTCTTCATGATTAGAATCACCTTTGACAAAACTCAAAGGTACATCTTCAATGTTGTTTAAATAGCAAAGTATTGGACTTAATGTTAAAGGTTGTTTTTATTTGTGTTCCTTATTCATTGAAGAGACTTAGTGACTAAGTCATCCATATAGCTTTAGACTTAGGTTAATGCCAGCATTATGGTGGATGAGTTTGACTTGTTGATAGTCAAATTCACCCTATGTTGAGTGCTCAAACAGTAATTCATCCATTTAGGATGTAAAATTTATAGTCAAAAGGCTTCCTAAAGTGAAGGATCATAATATCCTAAAAATGATTTGATTCTATCTCTATAAAAGCTTAAAGGTTAAAGTTATGGTATACATGTCAAGAAGGACAAATAATGAGATCTATGGAGCTGAATCTGACCCCTTTCATGGTCAAATTCTGTCACGACCCAAAACCTATGGGTTGTGATGGCGCCAGACACACTGTTTGGCAAGCCAATCCCTTAATCAGTTGAAATACCTTCCTGTTTAACAATTTCGAAACCGTTGCCTTTATTGCATTTCATAATAAAATAAGTAAACTTTTGTAAATTAAACACGACAAGAAATCTATTTAATTCAATAAAACAAAACTCACACATTCCTAGAACCCGGTGACACAAGTACATGAGAAATTTCTAAGGATTTATACAATTATAGAACGTTTGTCCGGAAACAAATTTGGACAAAAGCAATAAATATAAAATGTAAGTACACACAAGGGAGACTCCGGCAGCTGTGGAACGCTTCTGGATGAATTCAACCCGTATAAGTCTTCCAAGTCAATCTATGTACTATAAAGGTACATATGCAACAAAATGCACAGAAGTGTAGTATGAGTACATATACATATATGTACCCAATGAGTATCCCGTCTAATCTCGAAGAAGTAGTGACGAGAGGTCGACTCGATACTCACTAAGGTCCAACAGTAATAAAGTAAGCAGGATGTAAGGAAAACTGTAGGCAAGTAAACAAATAATCAAGTACATCAATATCTGGCATCAAATAACAATCTCAAATAAAACAAGTTTGGTATCCGCCGTGGCGTACGGCCCGCTCCCATATGGTACTCAATCTCGCCGTGGCGTACGACCCGATCCCATCTTGGTAGTCTCAATCTCGCTGTGGCGTATCGCCCGTTCCTACCCTGGTAGTCTCAATCTCGTCGTGGCATACGACCCGATCCCACCCTGGTAGTCTCAATCTCACTGTGGCGTACGGCCCGTTCCTACCCTGGTAGTCTCAATCTCGTCGTGGCGTACGGCCCGATCCCACCCTAGTAGTCTCAATCTTGCTGTGGCGCATGACCCGATCCCACCCTGGTAGTCTCAATCTCGCCGTGGCGTACGACCCGATCCTACCCTGGTAGTCTCAATCTCGCTGTGGCGTACGACCCGATCTCAACCTGGTAGTCTCAATATTGCCGTGGCATACGGCCCGATCCCATAATATAATCAATCATCATTCTGCCGTGGCGTACGACCTAATCCCATAATATAATCAATCATCACTCTGCCGTGGTGTACGACCCGATCCCATAATATAATCAATCAACACTCTGTCGTGGCGTACGGTCTGATCCGATAATATAATCAATCATCACTCTGCCGTGGAGTACGGCCCGATCCCATAATATAATCAATCATCACTCTGCCGTGGCGTACGGCCCGATCCCATCCCGTGATTCTCTTATCACTCTTAAGTCAAGCCAAGTATCACAACGTTCAAAGACAACGGTACCAATCACACAAGTATACAAGTCATATCTATGTTATAACACGGAAAAATAATGAACATGTTGTGTCCAAACTACCCGGACGAAGCAGCAATAGCCACTACGTACGGACTCTCGTCACTCGGTGCGTACGTAGCCCCCAAACAAGATCACATAGAAAACAAGGTTACCTAGAGGGACAATTTCCCTCTTACAAGGTTAGAAAGGAGACTCACCTTGCTCCGAAGATTCATCACCAGCTTCCAAGCCTCTACGACGACTGAAAATTAATGTGCACGCTCCCAAACTATCCAAATAACGATAATTCAATGAAAATATACTCAATAGATCATAACCAATTCAAATTACAAAGTTTCTCAGCCCGGCTCAATGAAATGACCAAAATTCCCTCGGGCCCATGTGCCCGGACCTCGAAATTTCTTGAATAAAATCTCTACCCGAAGCTTTACTAATTCAATTACACATTTTACTCAATTATTCATGCTCAATTCGTGGCTAAAATCTAAATTTCCAAATTTCTAGGTTTCTTCAAAATTTTCCTAAAATTTTCCCTAATTTTCATGTTCTAATCAATGTAATAATCTTGTATCTAACTTGAAATGAGTAGGAGTAACTTACCTTAACATAGATGACGAAAAGCCCCTCTTGAAGCTCTCCAAAAATCGCCCATGGCTATGAAAATTGAGAGAGAAATGCCAAAATCCGGTTTTTAATCAACACTGCCCAGGTATTTACTCAGTGCGATCGCGGAAAATGCCTTACGATCGCGGAGTACAATTTTCCAGCCCAAAATTTGCTCTTTGCGATCGCGTAGAACAAATGCCCAGCCTGCCCGGACTGCCTCCAGTAGAATAGTCATAACATTTTGCACAAAACTCCAAATGACAAATAGTTTAATGTTCTTAAAACTAGACTTCAAGATCTATAACTTTCATTTGGTGGTAATCTCCCATCTCCTTACATATTTCTAGATATAATCTGGAAAGGTTAGCCCATGCGTAACACAATTTTCTTCTTCATCTTCCTAGACACCCTGTAGTGTAACGGCCATATCTCTTTGTAAACAAATCCAAATCATTAATGGTTTTCATTTCTAGAAACTTAACACAAAGGGATACAACTTTCATTTTCATACTATCTCAAAATTCCTTATATATTGTGAGATAAGAGCCTCCGAAGTCGAGTCAGTGCAGCAGAGCATTTCTTCTATGCGATCGTTCAAGCTTGCCTGCGATGGCACATGCCTTCTTCCAGCTCCCTCCAAATCCTTCTCCGTGATCGCACCTTCCTCCTTGCGATCGCACAAGCCTGCCTGGACCTTCTCCGCGATCGCACCTCAACATCCGCGATCGCATAGGTCAAAACCTTGCCCCTCAGTTTCTTCTCCGTGATCGCATAGCTAAGGCTGCGATCGCACAACATTAGCAAAAACACCAGCAAACAGCAACAACAATACCACCCGAAATGCCCCGAAACCACCCCAAAACACACCCGAGGCCCTCGGGACCCCGTCCAAATACTTCCAGTTACATACCGCTTCTTGCGCATAACATGCCAATATGATATGGCACAAATTTCCATCATAACCCCTGAACCATTATTAGGGTGAACACTTCATTACCTAGGAACCCTTTTTACTGACTTCAATTCATGAGAACCATAACAACTCACAAGTGGGCTCTCACAATCACAATACATGCAATTCCTTAAGCAGTGGTCTGAACCATCGTAACACCTACGGGACCCGCCTACACCTGACAGTCCATAGCACATGAATGCTTCCAACTGAAGTCTATTATGACGGCCGACAAGACCCGCACACAATTGCACAAACCGTACACATACTCAATCACGCCGAAGAAACTGATCACTACCGTACTTGTGCCATTTCAACCATGTCTAACCAACCTATCTTCTTTTAATCATCTTTAATTGCCTCAAAGGTAATAGTAAATTCCTTCAACTCATAGCAGCTCAACCCTCACTCATCCCGAGTGACCTTGATTCACGAGACCATGCTGCCTAAATTCCGCAACCCATCTCAGAACCTCCTAAAAATCTTTCTACAACCCGGAGTCTATTTCCCTCACTCCTCCGATACTATCCAGCATGCTGAAATAACATAGACCACTCCAACCATCATCCTTCCTCTTAGAGATTATACTGCAGAAGCTCGATTCTTAATTATACTGCTGCCTGAAACCCTTAAACAC
>ML487921.1:14731-74470 GCA_005239535.1 Nicotiana rustica
GAAGCACGTGACTGAGTCGCTACCCTTACAACTTGCCTATGCTTTAAGCACGAATTCTTAATTTTTTTCCCAAAGCCTAGCCCTGGTCCAATAGGACAAACTTCCCACACATTTATCGAATGCCATGATCAATTACCGCTTTACTCCTTTCTCTTAGCCGTAACAACTAACCAATATGCCGACAATCCGCAACTCCATGAGGACACAACCCCCCGACAACCCAACTGCAGGTGGTGGGACTCCCCCACTTTGGTTAACCTTGTTCCTTTAAGCACTACCCAACTTCCTTTCCTTACGCCTGGCCTTTTTGAAATAGAACCACCACCTATCACTTTTCACATATCGTCCTTCATCCTGTGCTTCTCAATTGCGTCCTCAATCCAACGTCCTTCTCTGTAGCTCTTTGAGCCAGGAGATCACCACGACTTCGAACTCTCCGAAGATCATCTTTCTCGAGCTGCCTTCATTAGAGGTAACTGTTCAATTCTGAACCACTACACACCACGATCTCTGACAACCGCTTATTCAGCACCGCTTCACAGCACTCTAACCCCATGCAGCTGAAGAGCTATAATACCGGCGAATTTAACATATCCTATTCGATCAAACAACGATACCACAACATAGGTGAATACTCCACCTTGCTCGATAGCACCAAGATTACTAGTTTATCAATCCGAACCGGACCGTTCATAGTCCAAGTGCCTTTCTTCCGCCGGAACTAAAATACTGGAATCGCGAAACCATGCCCTGAGAAGACCTCCCTTCAAGTCATTCATTACCCCTACATATGGGCAAACATCCTACCATCCTATCAAAACTGTGCGATATCCAATCATAAGCATCATAACAACCTGATCATAGCCTCAAAGTCCTTAGAAACACAATTACTGAGCTGAAACAACATATTATTCTCCTATAGGAACAAATTGCACATGGAAAACATCTCGCACCATATCCGTAGCACCATTTCAATTCATCAAATCCTCGAATCATAGCAAGAGCTTCGTGACGTATAAGATTCAGTAGGAAGAAACATAGGCATAAGCCTTAATGGAATCAAATTGCACGATGAGGAATCAAGAAGGGAAGTACTCCTACAGCCTTGTAGCCTCTCGAAGATAAGTACAGACCTCACTGTACCGATCCGCAAGACTCTACTAGACTTGCTCATGACTCATGAAACCTAAGGGAACCTAGTGCTATGATACCACGTTGTCACGACCCAAAACCTATGGGTTGTGATGGCGCCGGACACACTGTCAGGTCAGCCAATCCCTTAATCAGTTGAAATACCTTCCTGTTTAACAATTTCAAAATCGTTGCCTTTATTGAATTTCATAATCAAATAAGTAAACATTTGTAAATTAAACGGGACAAGAAATATATTTAATTAAATAAAACAAGACTCACACATCCCCAGAACCCGGTGACACAAGCAAATGAGCAATTTCTAAGGATTTATACAATTACACAATGCTTGTCTGGAAACAAATTTCGACAAAAGCAAAAAATATAAAATGTAAGTACACAGAAGGGAGACTCTGGCAGCTGTGGAACGCTTCTTGATGAATGCGGCCCGTATAAGTCTTCCAAGTCAATCACTGTACTATAAAGGTACATGTGCAACAAAATGCACAAAAGTGTAGTATGAGTACATATACATATATGTACCTAGTGAGTATCCCGTCTAATCTCGAAAAAGTAGTGACAAGAGGTCGACTCAATACTCACTAAGGTCCAACAGTAATAAAGTAAGCAGGATGTAAGGAAAATTGTAGGCAAGTAAACAAATAATCAAGTACATCAATATCCGGGATCAAATGACAATCTCAAATCAAACAAGTTTGGTATCCAGCATGGCGTACGGCCCACTCCCATATGGTACTCAATCTCGCCGTGGCGTACGGCCCGATCCCACCCTGGTAGTCTCAATCTTGTCGTGGCATATGGCTCGTTCCCACCCTGGTAGTGTCAATTTCGTCGTGGCGTACGGCCTGATCCCACCCTGGTAGTCTCAATCTCGTCGTGGCGTACGGCCCGATCCCACACTGGTAGTCTCAATCTTGCCGTGGCGTACGACCTGATCCCATAATATAATCAATCATCATTCTGCCGTGGCGTACTGCGCGATCCCATAATATAATCAATCATCATTCTGTCGTGGCGTACGACCCGATCCCATAATATAATCAATCATCACTCTGCCATGGCGTACGACCCGATCCCATAATATAATCAATCATCACTCTGTCGTGGCGTATGGCCTGATCCCATAATACAATCAATCATCACTCTGCTGTGGCATACGACCTGATTCCATAATATAATCAATCATCACTCTGCCGTGGCGTACGGCCCGATTCCATCCCGTGATTCTCTTATCACTCTTAAGTCAAGCCAAGTATCACAACGTTCAAAGACAACAGTACCAATCACACAAGTATACAAGTCATATCTATGCTATAACAGGGAAAATCAATGAACATGTTGTGTCCTAGCTACCCGGACGAAGCAGTAATAGCCACTACGTACGGACTCTCGTCACTCGGTGCGTACGTATCCCCCAAACACGGTCACATAGAAAACAAGGTTACACAGAGGGACCATTTCCCTCTTACGAGGTTAGAAAGGATACTCACCTTGCTCCGAAGATTCATCACCGGCTTCCAAGCCTCTACGACGACTGAAAATGGATGCGCACGCTACCAAACTATCCAAATAACGATAATTCAATGAAAATATACTCAATAGATCATAACCAATACAAATTACAAAGTTACTCAGCTCGGCTCAATGAAATGACCAAAATGCCCTCGGGTCCACGTGCCCGGACCTTGAAATTTCTTGAACAAAATCTCTACCCAAAGCTTTACTAATTCAATTACACATTTTACTCAATTATTCATGCTCAATTTGTGGCTAAAATCCAAATTTCCAAATTTCTAGGTTTCTTCCAAATTTTCCCTAATTTTCATGTTCTAATCCATGTAATAATCTTGTATCTAACTTGAAATGAGTAGGAGTAACTTCCCTTAACATAGATGACGAAAAACCCCTCTTGAAGCTCTCCAAAAATCGCCCATGGTTTTGAAAAATGAGAGAGAAATGCCAAAATCCGGTTTTTAATCAATATTGCCCAGGTATTTACTCAGTGCGATCGCGGAAAATGCCTTACGATCGCGGAGTACAATTTTCCAGCCCAAAATTTGCTCTTTGCGATCACGGAGGACAAATGCCCAGCCTGCCCGGACAGCCTCCAGTAGAATAGTCATAAGTTTTTGCACAAAACTCCAAATGATGAATGGTTTAATGTTCTTAAAACTAGACTTCAAGATCTATAACTCTTGCTTGTTGGTAATCTCCCAATTCCTTACATATTTCTAGATATAATCTGGAAAACTTAGCCCATGCGCAACACAACTTTCATCTTCATCTTCCCGGACACCCTGTAGTGTATCAGCCATATCTCTTTGTAAACAAATCCAAATCATTAATGGTTTTAATTTCTAGAAACTAGACACAAAGGGATACAACTTTAATTTTTATACCATCTCAAAATTTCTTATATATTGTGAGATAAGAGCCTCCGAAGTCGAGTCAGTGCATCAGAGCATTTCTTCTATGCGATCGCTCACATGCCTTTTTCCAACTCCCTCAAAATCCTTCTCCGCGATCGCTCCTTCCTCCTTGCGATCGCACAAGCCTGCCTGGCCCTTTTCCGCGATCGCACCTCAACATCCGCGATCGCATAGGTCAAAACCTTGCCCCTCAGTTTCTTCTCCGTGATCGCATAGCTAAGGCTGCGATCGCACAGCATTACCAAAAACACCAGCAAACAGCAACAACAATACCACCCGAAATGCCCCGAAACCACCTCAAAACACACCCGAGGCCCTCGGGACCCCGTCCAAATACACGACTCAGTCCCATAACATCGCACGAACTTTCTCGAGGCTTCAAATCCCATCAAACAATGCCAAAATCACGAATCGCACGAAAATCCAACTTTATGAACTTTGATAATTCCAACTTCTACATTTGATGCCGAAACTTATCAAACCACTTCCAATTGACCTCAAATTTTGCAGGCAAGTCATATTCAACATTATGGACCTGCTCCAACTCTGGAATCGCATTCCGACCCCGATATCAAAATTTCCATTTCCTAACGAATTATTCAAAAACCTTCAGTTTTCTATCTTTAGCCAAATGACCTTAAATTGACTTCCGGATATCCGAATTCACTTCCGATTGCGCTTCCAACTCTAGAATCACAATACAGAGTTATTCCCAGACTCGGAATCCCAAACGGACATCAGTATCATTGAAATGTACTTCAAGTCAAACTTAGGAAATTTCCTTAAAATACTGACTTTCCACAATATACGTTGAACTGCTCCTGGGTTATCCAAAACCCGTTCCGGACATACGCCCAAGTCTGAAATCATCGTACGAACCTGCTGGAACATTCGATTCCTGATTCAGAGGTCGTTTACTAAAAATCCCAGCCTTACTCGATTTCTTCAACTTAAGACTTCTGAAATGAGAATTTTCCTTTAAATTCAACTCCGATCTTCCTGAATTTCAATTCCGACCATATGCACAAGTCAATATACCTGAAATGAAGTTGTTCGTGACTCCCAACTGCTGAACGACGCGATGGACCTCAAAATGATCGGTCGGGTCGTTACAGATTCAGTCCATGAAAGGTATGAATAACACTCAATTAATTGGGGTGTTTTGCAGCTTGCCAAAGGAGGTTTAAACATATGGCCCTCAAGGATTTTGAGTCGGATATAGTAGTTAGACTTTTCATTTTTTTTTTGATTATTCTTTCACCTTCTGAAAATGTATCTTGATAGCATTAATTAAATTGTAATTTATCTGTATTTATTTTCAAAGGTGATGTAAACTAAGACTGGACTATATACTTAAATTCTGCTCAGTATTCATGTTGTTTTTGTTTTTTCCTTTGAAAATGAGGCTTTAGTAAAATTTATAATCTTTTTCCCTGTCTTTAAAACGGCAGGACAACAGTAGGATAATTGAATGTGTATTTAAAATGGCTTGTATAAGATTTAGAGACACTTATTGATTGGGTAATAGGGTATGCTTAGTTTAAGTTATTATCAATAAAAAGAAGATTTAGTCAGATTATGCCTAATTCACCTCTCACCTCACAAGCTTCCTGAAATTAACGTGATATATCCTCTATAAATGAAATTTCAATTCCAGTAATATGTATTTTATCGGTCAAACTAATGTGGAAATTGTAAATTAGTTCCAGATCTCAAATTCAAAGGTCTTTTCCAGAATGCTAAATTTCATTTCTTTTGATAACCTGTACTTTCAAAAAGGAATCTCGTGGTTTATGAGTGTGATTTCCATCAAACAATGTCCCTAGGATGATTAAAGATGACATTAGAAAATGCAAATTCTGATTTTCTTTATTAAGCGCAAAAATGTTCCTGTTTATGTTTGTCTCTAGTAATGTTAGTTCAAATTATACATATCCCTTCGTGTTAACTAGCTATGATTAGGATTGGCCCAAGAGTTAAATGATAACACGGGGCTAAATGTGGCTATAACCCAAGTATCTTGTCTTTTAAGATTAGTAAACTTAATTTTAGATAATTATCTAACATATCCTCTAGGTAGAAGGAAAAATACATCTTTAGATTAGAATTTAGTAAGTAATCAATCATTACTCCAAAACAACCATAATCTACACTCGGGAGTGGCAACTCATGCCCTCGACCCTTAACTCCAAATATTAATAAAATTGCACATAGCAACAACGGGTGCATTTTATGTGACGTGCTTTTCGTGTGCTCAAAAACAACAAGTGCATGCCACTTGTTCAAGGTAAATCCATAAACGTCTTAATTGATCTTAAAAAACCGAAGCGCTCCTTCAAAAATAGAAAACACAAAGAATAATCGAATATCGCCTCAAATAGGCGCTATAAAACCGTCATGACCAATAGTCTTGACTACGTAACCTACACTCAGGTGTGACAACTCATGTCCTCGTCTTCAAACTTAAAATTATAATAAAATCACGTGTTGTAATTACGGGTGCATTTCATGTGGCGTAATTGTAACATGTACAAAATCATAAACGAGTGCACATTCTCGTGACTTGTTTTCAAGATAAATTCATACTTATCAAAAGTGGCTAAATTTCAAAGAGTTTAAATATGCAATAGGCTAAAACACGTAAATAATCAGATAGTTTAGTCCAAATAATAATAGTTAAGCGACCGTGCTAGAACCACGGAACTCGGGAATGCCTAACACCTTCACCCGGGTTAACAGAATTCCTTACTCGGATTTCTGATCGCAGACAAATCAAAACAGAGTCTAGGATTCCTCGATTTGGGATTTCAACAAAACGGTGTCCCGGAGCATCGTCAAAAATCTGGATGGCGACTCTGAAGAAATAAATAAATCCCAAAACCGAATAATGTCACTTTAATTGAAAAAACTCCCTTATTACCCTTCATCAATCCGGGGGTAGTGAAAACGTAGGTGTGGCAGTTGTTATTAATGCAAAACATCATGCTACAACCAGTGCACACTTAGAAATCCTTCTTTAGGTAAACAACATTAAAACAAAAAATGTAATTCTGCCCATTCTGAAACTGTGCATAACTTGGCATGCATTTAGAAATCTTGCTCATAAGTCATTCTGCATATTCTTGCATTAGAAATCATGTTCTAGGATCACAATCGTCTAATTATGCTAGTCCAGTTACTAAGTATGAAATAGTCACCTTGCTCCAAAATCTGATAATAAATTCCTATTTGTTCAGCGACACTTAGAATCACATGCTCTTAGGTATAACAATCTAAAACTGTTAACAATCCTGAACAACTGTTGTATATTAACCCACTCCTAGGCAAGCCTTAGGTAATTAACTTAAATAATAAAAACTGGAACTGTCGCTTGTGACTATTGTTTAATTTTCAGTATGTTTAAAACTAGTAGGCAAAACTGATTAGGACTTCCTCTCTGGGTTATAAATCTGACTATGATGTTATCACTTAGACACCATGCTTAGGATCTGAACTTAAACCCAGACCTTAGCTGTGTATGAGTCATGCTGTTTATGTGTACTATTTGTGGAGCCATGCTCCCCTTTAATTGAAGTCCTGCCTGTTTTATTATATGTCGCCTTAGTATTTTTACCTTTAAAACATGAGGGTCTTCCTAGAACCCCCTTATAGGATAGAAGTCCTAAATTCCTCCAAGACTAATAGGAAGGGACCCGTAACATCATGCAATAGAGGTCGATACCAACACTCACTTTAATTACCTTCACGGGGTGGGAAAGGGTAGATATGGATATGTTGACCAGTGCGCTAATACCATGTGTATCCCCTCTTTGAGGAGTGTCATACCGGGTATTATATTGATGTGATCCATATTACAAACAAACCTAGGATACCCCTTTACTCCCATAAACCTGCTTAGATTATAATTCTTCTCAAATCTAGCTTTTTCATTAATTGTTTCCAAACCTATGTGTACTTAGACCTAAATCCCCTATTATTTGAGCCATATTTGCTTATTTGCTAATTGTACAAGAATTCACCAAAGCTATTTGGACGGGAACCACACTTGTGGATCCTGAGGGGTGCCTAAAACCTTTCCCTTAGGATAATTTCAAGCCCTTACCCTGTCTCTGGTTATCAAACGTAGTTTTAAATGAACCCCCTGATAGGTTCCCTAACGCACCTCAAAATCGTTAGGTGGCCACTTTTCAAAAAATGCAAACCCCTTTCCCAAAAGGAACGAGTTGTCTCAACCAATGTCATAAACCTTTTTAAATCGGGCCCCGAAAAAAGTGCCTGGGGAAAAAAGGGGGCGCGACACATACTAGTACTATTCAATTGTACTAATGTCCCTTTTTCCAGGGGTGGTTGATGTGCCGGAGAATTTCAGCACAATTAATACCAATTGCTTAGATCTTTAGCTCGTTTTAAATGCAATTGACCGTAATTCTTATGAAGTTTTGATGTTTTGCAGTGCATGAGGCTTGAGGACCCAAAAACATGGAAATGAAGTCAAAAAGCCGCAAAAGAGCAAAAGAAGACAAGAATGTGATCGCAAACCTCACATGCGGAACGCAAACCTCACATGCGGAACGCATAATGCTCAAGGAAAAAACATATAACAATAGTTTATTTGTGTATTTCAAGTGAAGAATATGCGGTCCATTATGCGACCGCATAACAAGTTTGCGGGCCGCATAATGGATCACAAACCTCTAGTCGAAGTTGTTGAGCCCAAAGATGCGAATGCAAGATGCGGTCGCATATCAACAATGCGAATCGCATAACCCCTATGTGATGAACATCGGGAATCTGGATATGACAATCTGCGATGGATCGGAAGAAGATGTGGACCGCATACCTGTTATGCGATAGATATGCGGTCGTATAATGCGTCTGCAGGGGTATTTTTGTCCGAAATTGGCCCTGACCTTTAGCCCACTATAAATAGATTTATTAGGGTTTGTGGGGGCATCTTGTCTGAAAAAGGAGCTACAATCCAAGCATTGAATAGTCCATCTTTTGGAAGTTTGAGATTGAAGAATATTGCACTTTTGTAAGCATTATGACATTAAATATTCTCATCTTTTTGTATTTTAGCATGTGTATCTAGCTTTAAATACTAAGGTTGTGGACCCTTATTGGGTGTAATGTTAATGGATGTCTACCATTGAATATATATATATAATGGTTGGTTGATACATATTTATTTCTCATTCTTCATTTATTGTTGGTGGTTGCAAACATTAATAAGTGCTATTATACTCTTTCTTTACTTGGAAAAGTGGGTTAGGGTTTGGTAGACGTAAATATCAAAAGCTCAAGGCGTTAAAACTTGTTTAATAGAATCTGTTAGGAATAAGTGGGTTTTATTTGGCATAATTTGATTATTCTTAATTGCAACTCTTTTATATTTGAAAAATTATAAAGAGGAAATACTACCCAACTATTGGAAAATATTGGGCAGTCATTAGAATTATTTGCATATCAAAAAGGACTTTCCATTAGAAATATATCATATTAACACCGATAACATTACATTTCACTGAAGGGGACACAACCTTGGTTTAGTTAATCAAATTAATTACAATCTTATATAATCATACTTGTTACTACTTCACTCATATACAATACTCTTGTTACGCTAATGGAATAGAATCACGATTTAAGTTAAGCTTCACACTATTCAAGTAATCATTTCACGCCTATTCCCTGTGGGATTCGACCCAAACCTAGTTGGGTTATTATATTTGACATCGATTGCTTTACACTATTTTAAGGTGTAATTTGAGCGTATTAGCACTACATATTTTAATAGATGTAGGTGGCTCTGTAGCTGGTAGCGCTGATCAAAGGTAGTGGTGCCTTCCCTTCCTCCTCACAACAGTCTCGGTGAGCCCCGTTTCTTCCCGGGGTCATGTATAATATATGTTGCTCTCCTTTTGCTATGTTGTAACATTTGGAGGTATAAACGGGGCCTTGTCTCTGAAATGATTACGTTTGTCTTTTCTATATTTAAAGGCTCCGTAGATACTTTGTGGGTCATGTATACTTGTTGGGTGGTCGTTGAATTAACTCGTAACCGTAATTATCGCCCACAAGAATTGTAAATTGTATGTATATTTTGGAAGACTTAATTTTGGAAACTTGTGTATAAGGAATAATGGATTAGTATGACCTTTTCATGTTACTAAATGACCTCCTTTTAACTCAATAAACGATATTGCAATACATTTATGGGTCACGAATTAGCCGGGTAGGAAAGGCTCAACAGGTTTGCTCAATCGGGTTCACTCGGTTGAGCGTCGGTGACGCTCCCCCAGGTTGGGGCGTGACACCTATTCCCTGTGGGATTCAACCCCAATCTAGTTGGGTTATTATATTTGACATCGACCGTTTTACACTATTTATTAAAGTGTAATTTGAGCATACCAAATTTTGGCGCCATTGCCGGGGAATATAGTTTTGAAATTACTAACTAGTGTGCACTTTACTTTACATCTTTTTCTATTCCATCACACTTTTCTTGCTTTTCTTTGTGTGCTAGGTAAGCATGGACAATTATGATGAGGAGGAAAATCCCTATGCGGATATTGAGGAATACATTGATGATACCAACGGCATTCTCCCTCCGCGGGTTGAAGCTGCTACATTCAAAGTAGAGCACGGTTTAATCCTAATTCTCAAGGAAGAAGGATTATTCAGAAACTCTACAGATGATGATCCAACGTAATACCTTAGAAATTTCTTGGGTGTGCGCTCCATGCATAAACAGAATAATTTGACAGACGATGCCCTGTGACTGCTGGTTTTCAAATACTCATTAACAGGAGAGGCGAGAAAATGGATTCGAAATCTACCTCCTCAATCTATCACTTATTGGCCCAAACTTGTTCGTGCCTTCTTGTCCAAGTGGTCCCCACAGAGCAAGAAGCCCAAGCTCAGAGATAAAATACTCTTTATCAAACAACTACCAGGACAACACTTACATGAGGTGTGGGACCGATTCAAGTTGTACTTAGGGAGGTCACCGAACCATGGTTTTTCGGATACTATTTTGATGGTGAAATTTTACACGGGTTTGGATCCAGTGTCCTAGTCCATAGCTAAAAATGCAGCAGACGGATCTTTCATGGACAAAACATTCCCTAGGATCACACAGATATTAGACAAAATGGCCAAACACTATCAAGAATGGCACTCTAAAGATGCCAGTGGTGGAATATCATATGGTATTCCCTCTCTAACCAACATGGTTCAAAAAATAAGAGAGAGACCAATTGATTGTCGGGCTTGCCACTAATATTTATGTACTAACCAAGATATTCACGAAAAGTCAAACAAAGAAGGTAAATGTTGTGGAAGACATGCAACCAATGGGAAATCAAAAGTTCGAAAAAGAAAACAATGTTCATAACTCTCAATGGGGTTATCACCGACAAAATCAATGGAGGCCAAACCCTCAGAGGCAAGGCCAACAAAATTGGCGCAATGATCAAGGCGGGTCGAGTCAAGGCAATTGGAGAAACAACAACAACATTTATGCCAACCGGAGTTCCAACCCATGTGTTCCACCAAAGGGGAAATATTCTAACTCATCGCACTACAAGGAGGGTTCTTCAAGTGAATCCAAGTTGGAAGGAATTCTTGAAAAGATCTTGCAAAATAAAGAAAGAGGCGATGCTACAATGAAAAACATGTCAGAACTTGTGGTGTCACATACCTCTTCTATACAAAAGCTTGAAATGCAAATGCGAGACTTGTCAAGAGAACAAAATCCAAAGCTCAAAGATACCCTCCCAAGTGACACAATTGACAACCCAAAGGGGAATGTGAGTGGTCCATCTTCTCATTGCATGGCTATTACCACGAGAAGCGGGAGAGTACTTCAGGTGAAAATGAAAAATTTGTTTAAGAAGATGGTCTTGAGAAAGAAGTTGAGGAAAGAGTTGAAGTGCCAGTTGTTGTTGAAAGTGAGAAGCTCCCCAAAAGGTGAAGATCCAAAAAACACGACATGATGAGGTAAAGGAAAAGGTGAAGGAGGCCCCAAAAGCTCCACCACCAATTCCTCGACCTACTCCTCCATTCCCTCAAAGGCTTGTTAGAAGGGGAGATGATAGCAAGTTCGAGAAGTTTTATGACATTCTAAAGCAATTGTCGGCGAACATTCCATTCTTGGAAGCCTTCCAAGAGATGCCAGGATTTTCCAAATACTTAAAGGACTTGATGACTAAGAAGAGATCCACCAAAAATGAAGTGGTGAGTATGACTCACCGGGTTAGTTCTATTATTACAACAACAACCGTCGAGAAGAAAGAAGACCCGAGAGCATTCACCATCCCATGTACTATTGGTTTGAGAGATTTTGCAAGGGCTCTTTGTGACAATGGGGATAGCATTAACTTGATGCCTCTTGCTATTTAAAAGCAAGCGGGATTGGGTTTTCCAAGACCTAGAAGTATGAGGTTTCAAATGGCTGACCGTTCAATCAAGAGGCCCGTGGGAATTGTTGATGATGTCCTAGTTAAAGTGAGAAAGTTCCTTCTCCTGGCCGACTTTGTGATCCTCGATTGTGCGGTTGATAAGGAAATTCCTATCATATTGGGGAGGCCACTCCTTGCTATGGTAAGAGCATTGATGGACTCGGAACGAAATGAAATAAAGTTCCGAGTTAATGATGAAGAGGTCAAGTTCCAAGCTAGTAAGGGTATGAAGTTGCCGAATGCATATGAAGGGATCTCTGTCATTGATGTTATTGATGAGGTGGAGAATGCAAGTGATATGAAGATGTAAGAAGAGTGCCTCGATGAGTCCTTAGCGGCAATATTGGTAAATTTTGATGGTGAGTACATGGAGGGGTATGTGGAAGCTGTGAATGCATTAGAAGGACGTGGGTCCTACACTTATGCACCGAAGAAGCTCTCTCTTGACTTAGAGAATAGAGCAACTCCTCCCGCAAAGCCTTCCATCATTGAGCCGCCACAACTTGAGCTCAAGCCACTTCCACCACATTTGAGGTATAATTTTCTTGGCTCCAATGATACATTAACCGTAATTGTTTCTTCTTTGTTGGATGATGTGCAGGTAGGTCAATTGTTGAATGTATTGCGGGAACACCGGCAAGCAATTGGATGGACAATAGTGGACATCTCAGGAATTCCCGCCAGAATTTGTGAGCACAAAATCCAATTGAAGCAATGAAGCAAGCCTAGTGTGGAACACCAAAAGAGATTGAATACATTGATGCAAGAGGTGGTAAAGAAATAGATTATCAAATGGTTGGATGCCGGGGTGGTCTACCCCATCGCAGATAAAACTTGGGTGAGCCTGGGGCAATGAGTGCTGAAGGAGGGACGCATGACCGTGATCCACAATGAGAAGAACGAGCTCATCCCAACAAGGAGTGTTACCGGTTGGAGAGTGTGTATGGATTGCCAGAAGCTTAACAGTTCCACATGCACTCCCTATGTCTTTTATTGATCAAATGCTTGATCATCTAGCAGGAAGGTCATTTGATTGCTTCCTTGATGGATATTTCGACTACAACCAAATCAACGTCGTATTGGAGGATCAAGAGAAAACAACTTTCACATGCCCATATGGGACTTTTGCTTTTATCCGGATGCTGTTTGGGTTATGCAACACTCCGGATACTTTCCGAAGGTGCTTGATGTCTATATTCTCGGACATGGTGGAGTATTTCTTAGAAGTGTTCATGGACGACTTATCGGTAATAGGTGACTCCTTTGAGCATTGTTTTGTCAACCTTAGACAAGTTCTAAAAAGGTGTGAGGAAATAAACATTGTGCTAAATTGGGAGAAATGTCACTTCATGGTGGATGAGGGAATTGTCTTGGGCCACAAAATTTCTAAAAATGGCATAGAGGTTGACCGAGACAAAATTGAAATCATCTCAAAACTCCCTCCACCAACTTCAGTGGAAGGTGTACGAAGCGTTTTCGGGCACGCCGGCTTTTATAGGCATTTTATCAAGGACTTCTCAAAAATTGCAAATCCCATGTGCAAGCTCCTTGAACTTAAAGCATTTGAAGAATTGAAAGAGAAGCTCACCACGACACCCATTATTGTCACAGCGGATTAATCCCTTCCATTTGAGCTCATGTGTGACTCCAGTGGTGTATCTATTAGCGGTGCTTGGTCAAAGGCATAAAAAACTCAAGACGCTCAATGGTGCTCAAGTGAACTATACTGTGACTGAGCAAGAAATTCTTGCCATTGTCTATGCCTTTGAGAAATTTCGAGCCTATTTGTTGGGGTCCAAGGTGGTAGTCTACACTGATCATGCTGCTCTTCGCTATTTTATGGCGAAGAAGGATGCCAAACCGAGATTAATTCGATGGGCTCTTTTACTGCAAGAATTCGACTTTGAGGTCAAGGACCGCAAAGGGATGCCAAACCGAGATTAATCCGATAGGTCATATCAATGATGTTTTTCCAGATGAGCGCATATTGGACTTGTCTCTTTCAGCCGCCCCTTGGTATGCCAATATTGCTAACTACTTGGTTAGCGACCTTATTCCCGATGGTTTGGAGACTTATTAAAAGAAGAAGTGCTTGTGGAAGTGTAGGAAATACTTTTGGGAGGAGCCCTTCTTGTTTCGCATTTGTGCCGACAACATCATTCGGCGGTGTGTTTCGGAAGATGAGGTTATGCTAATTCTCAAGGAATTCCATGACTCACCGGTTGGATGTCATCATGGAGGAAGTCGAACGACAGCAAAGTTACTTGAGTGCGGCTATTATTGGTCGTCGATCTACCATGACGCGAATGATGGTCAAGGCTTGTGATCAATGTCAAATGCAAGGGTCAATCTCTAAGAGGCATGAGATGCTTATGAATTTTGTGATGGAGGTCGAAGTCTTCGACGTGTAGGGGATCGATTTTATGGGTCCCTTTGTGAGCTCTTATGGCTTGAAGTATATCCTAGTGGCAGTGGACTATGTGTCAAAATGGGTTGAGGAAATCCCTTTCTAAAAATGAGGCAAGGAATGTGACCGCATTTGTGAAGAAAATCATATTCACACGGTTTGGCACTCCTAGATCCATTCTTAGCGATGGGTGATCTCATTTATGCAACAAGGATTTCATAGGGCTACTCGAGAAATATGGCGTAAAGCAAAAGGTGTCCACACCTTATCATCCTCAGTCTAGTGGCCAAGTTGAAGTCTCCAACAGGGAGATTTAGAACATTCTAGCCAAAACTGTCAATGCAAACAGAACCGACTGGTCAATACAGCTAGATGACGCGTTGTGGGCTTTTCACAAAGTGTTCAAGACTCCTATTGGGACTTCAGCATACCGGTTGGTCTTCGACTAGTCATGTCATTTACCCGTGGAGCTGGAACACAAGACCATGTGGGCATTGAAAAAGTTGAACCTTGACTGGGCCGAGGCTGCTAATCTGAGATTGACACAACTCAACAAAATGGAATAATTTCGTTTCCATGCCTATGAGAGTGCAGCCATGTACAAGGAAAGAATGAAGTTTGTCCATGATAAAAAGATCTTGAAGAGGGAGTTCAAATCGGGTGACTTGGTCTTGCTTTTCAATTAGAGACTCAAGTTATTTCCAGGCAAAATCAAAGCTAAATAGTCTAGCCCGTTCAAAGTGGTCAATGTGTCTTCATTTGGAGCTATTGAATTAGAGTCGGAGGATGGACTCCGAACTTTCAAAGTGAATGGACAGAGGGTTAAGCACTACTTGGGCACAAATGGAGACAAGCACTTGGTGGAGCAATTTTCTCTCAAAGATGGTCCATCCCCCACCACTAAGTAAGCACAAAAAGGGGCCAACTTCGTCGTGCCGCGACGTTAAATTAAGTGCTTCGTGGGAGGCAACCCATATGTGGTAACATTCTTTTTTGTTCCTTATTTTTATATTTGTTAATTAGATTAGATTGAGCAAGTTGACGTGTTTGTTAGAGTGAAGGTGGTCCAAAATATCATAAAACGAGGTGAAAATATTGAAGAAATGGAAGAAAATTCACTCAAGGGAGTTTGCTGCAACTCTGCGATAGCAGAATGACTATGCAGACCGCATAGCGATCGCAAACCTGGACAGAATGTTGAGACAATTTTGCCTGCAAAAATGCGGTGAGGATGTGCATTATGCGGCCCGCATATCACTTATGCGACCGCATAATGCACCGCATTTGTGAGGTAACTAGACCCATCCTGAAACTACCGCATAACACTTATGCGGTCGCATAACGCGTTATACGGTCATTTGTCCACAGCATCCTTGCCAGGTAAAAACCATAACGTCTTTCGCACGAGCTCTCTCACATGCACACAATCACTCACACTCGCACAACATAAAAAATAAAAAAAGAGTAAGGCTAAATCGGATTTTGAAACTTGATCAAGAATTGATCAAACGAAACCAAGTGTGCTTATAGTTCAAAGATCATCTTCATCTACTTGTTCTACATCTGAAATTGCACCAAAGGAGGCTATAGCAATGCGATACCCATCCATTAGTGGACAGAAAAGGGCCACCACCGGCCACCATGCACATCAGGAAAAACGTCCATGACCAGAAACCTCCCGCATTCCTGCTGAACACTCCTCCAAGTCTGATGAGGAGGAGGCCCAACTAGATACCTTTCCCTCAGTAGACTTGCAAGCTGAGGTAAGAAGGAAAAAAAGGGAGGATCTACAACTCCGGTTTGGGGTCACAAGGACAACTAAGCACAAGAGAAACACGGTCTTCAGCGAAACAGTTCTGGTTCGAGGAAAGCAGGTGTTATGTGATAAGGGCACCATCAATGACTTGTACATTGCGGAATGGAGTCCGGGCATAGCTGAATACGATGCCAAAGAATCCAATAAAGACAATGAGCATGCTTGGATAGTTCCAGTGATAGAAAAGGGGACCCCTACCTGGATTTACCTTAATCATAAAATCTACAAATGAGATCTCACACGAGAGGGTCACTATTGGCTCAACTTTGTCACTTCCCGTCTAATTCAATCCAGAAATGAAACATATATCAACATTGAGAAGGCACTTCTGATTGCGTGCATTATCATTGGTATCAAAATAGATGCGGGTGAAATCATTTTTCGAGAGTTGGTTGTCAGGGTGAACCAGAAAGCTACATCACTCCCGTTCCCTTGCTTGATCAAAACTCTCTATAATGTTGTGGAAGTGCCTTCATTGCCATAACATGACAAGCCAACGAAAGCCCTTAAGGATATTGATATCATGTGTATTACTGACGTAGTGTCAAAGAAAGCGGCTATCCCTACAGAGATTCAGATTCCCCTTCCAGCTACAGACAAAGACATTACAGAGCCCCAGCTACCTACCTCTTATCACGCCACAATTGCATCCATAGCCACTCCACAGCCCATTCAACATTCCACCACTGTACATCCCCAGGTCTCACTGACAGCTCTTTCTAAGCTAGGTCTCCAAGATCAGCACACCAATGCTAAGGTGGACCGGCTAATGAAGGAGCTCCCAACCATCATTCGGCAGGCATCAATCTTATGAGGATTGCCTGAAGCAAATTAAGGTGCGTCTGGAGAAAGTTGAATGGGGAAAGGATGGAGGCATGCCTCAACTCCATAAAGACGTAGATGCAATTAAGGGTAAGCTTTAAAAGATGTAGAACCTGGAGTTTGACTTATTTTCCCTCCTGTCAAAGGAAGGTGAGCAGGGAGCTGACACGTCCATTCCTGGACTGGAATTTGATTTCACCACACTGATGACAGCTCCCGAGCAACTAACTATTGGAACCTCCCAAACTCCAGCTCCTCTTGCACTCATTAACATCCCCTCTGAGGCATATACTAGACATACTGAAGAGTCTGAAGAAGGGTAGACAGATGATGAGGAGACAGATGAAGAGGCACTTTCAGAGGAGAATAAGGGTCCTCAAGACAAGGGTAAGCAAGTTGTCGTTACTACAGCTTGACAGGAGGAAGAAGAAGCAAATGTGCAAAAGGCAATTGCACACTAGCTAGAAGATATGGTCGCCAAGGCCCATCCATCGACCACTCAGCCATCATCGAGAGAGGATAGAAGCTCCTAGGCCCCCGCTCCATCATTAGGGCAGTTGGAGACCCCTACTCCTTCCGTGAAGGTCACTCCTCAGGCTGAGATCCCATCAGCCACAACTTCAGCATTAGAGGGTGACCCAACCGCAGTTCAGTATGCTTTAAACTCCCATAGCGCTTAGTGCGCCCGAGGGAGCCCCTCGACTCTATTTTTAGATTTCTTATGCATTGCGGACAATGCATGCTTTTCAGTTGGGGGTGGTATAGTTATTTTTTTTATATTTGTGTACATAGTTGTATATAAAAAAATATAAAAAAATATATATAGTTTTATGCGTAACTTCCTTAGTAGTTAGTAATAAATTCCCTTTGGTTTTTCTTCGTCGGGTTCTTTTCCAAGGGTGTAATAGTAGAACCATGGCAGTAGTATGAAACGTTTTGGCCTGTTTGGTGTGATTGTATAATTTCTAGCATTCATGTTTGTAAATGAATTGTACCCTTTCGTTGTTGATACATTTATAAAAGAAAAAAGAAAAAAATAATTTTATGGTTAGTCATTTTTGTAAATTTGAGGCTCGCTCTTTGACTTTATGTTTACTCAGAATTGTACTTATCATATGATGAAAGCTTTTTGTTGCCTGGTGTTCACTTGAGGCTAAAACTATGTTGAGCCAAATAGTTCATGTGCCATGTGTGTTAGTGTTTGTGTAAATAATTCTTGTGTTTACTTCTATCATCCAGAACTTGCTAAGTTGGTCTTTCAAAGCTAGTGATGATTACTTTTGGTTGGAGGGATGAACTAGGCATTCTTTGTGTTATTTGAAAAACCCCTTTAGCCTTTCAAGATAACCATTGCATAGATATTATCACTAGTTACCCTATTTGAGCCTTTTAACCTTTTCTTTGGCCACCTTATTACAAACATTTTCCCTTTTGTAAAATAATTCCCTCTTTTGAACTCATCCCTTCTTGAACATTAAGAATGAGTCTAAAAGCCTACGTTGGGGGTATGGTGTCAAGTTGGAAGTTGGTGAGGTTATATATTGAGTGTAGGATCATAAATCTCAATGTATTTATAAGAAATTATTCAAGCTTCACGAAAAAAAAACAGTGGTATAAAAAAAATTATGTATGTATATAAATGTGGATTCTTGAAGAAAATTAGAGAGGTATTCAAGGTTGTTCTGTGCCGATAACTATAAGGCTATGAGGTTTGAAAAGAAACAAAGTATAAAAAGAAAGCCAAATGTGAGTAGTATTCAAGGAGGGTGCAGTCACTTCTATCCCAAAAGTTTATCCAACCCTTCCCTAAACCTACATTACAGGCTTAAAAAGTCCTTATGGGATCTCCAATCGAATGTTTTTGAATAAGCGGTGAATTAAAATAAGGGCAAGCTTATGGCATGATATGTTGTAGCACTTGAAATTCCTTGTGAGAGTGAGTGTCTTTGTAAATCTGTCTCCTGTGTTGTCTCTGTAAATATGGTGATTTTGGGACCTTCTTTCTTGTGAGGTCACATGAACTGCAAGGTTTAACAGAAGTTAAGTTCTTGAAGTCAAATGCAAGTGTACTTAGCTGAGACTAACATTTTGTCAATTTGGTCAAGGCTCAAAGTTCATAGTTTGATTAGATTCTTTGTAAATAATAATAGTTGTCCAGGAAGGGTAAATAAATGAAAGTACATGCTTGTAAACTGACGATTAAAACCATCCACGGTCACTACTATTCCATGTCGTTAGTCAGAGTATAGGATAGGATAATGTTGTTTATGTTGCTTGCGGACAAGCAATAGTTTAAGTTGGAGGTGTTGATGTGCCGTATAATTTCGGCACATTTAATACCAATTACTTATATTTTAGTTCATTATTAATGCAATTGTTCGTTAAATCTTATTAAGTTTTGATGTTTTGCAGTACATGAGGCTTGAGAACCCAAAAACGTGGAAAAAAAGTCAAAAGGCCCCAAAAGAGCAAAAATAGGGCAAAAATACGGCCGCATAATTCACACGCAAAGCGCATAACTCACATGCGAAAAACAAATCACAAGGGGCAACCGCAGAGCACAATAGTTCATATGGCCAAATCGAAGAAAAATTATGCGGTCCATTATGCGACCACATAACAAGTTTGCCGGCCGCATAACAGACCGCAGACTTCAAGAAGAGTCAGAGCCTCACAGTTTTGCGATGGAAAATGCAATCACATATCAGAGATGCGAGTCGCATAACTGTTATGCGATCGACACCTGAAACTAGAATATGCAGAACGCATACCTTTTTTGCGACAGATATGCGGTCGCATAATGTGTCTGTAGGGGTATTCTTGTCCAAAATTGGCCCCAATTTTTAGCCCACTATAAATAGATTTATTAGAGTTTTGTGGGGGCATCTTGTCTGAAAAAGAAGCTACAATACAAGGCATTGAATAGTCCATCTTTTGGAAGCTTTAGAGTGAAGAATCTTGCACTTTTGTAAGCATTATGACATTGAATATTATTATCTTTTTGTATTTTACCATGTGTGGCTAGCTTTAAATACTAAGGTTGTGGACCCTAAATAGGTGTAATGTCAGTGGATGTTTACTATTGAATATATATATAATGGTTGGTTGATATATATTTATTTCTAGTTCTTCATTTATTGTTGGTGTTGCAAACATTAAAAAGTGCCATTATACTCTTTCTTTACTTGGAAAAGTGGGTTAGGGTTTGGTAGAAGTAAATATCAAAAACTCAAGGTGTTAAACCTTATTTAATAGAATTGCTTAGGAATACGTGGATTTTATTAGGCATATATTGATTATTCTTAATTGCAACTCTTTTATATTTGGAAAATCATAAAGAGAAAATACTACCCAATTATATTGGGTATTCATTTAGAAATCATTTGAATATCAAAAGGACCTTCCATTAGAAATATATCATATTAACTCCGATAGAATTATATTTCATTGAAGGGGACACAACCTTGGTTTAGTTAATCAAAGTTATTACAATCTTACAAAATTATACTTGTTCTTACTTCGCTCCATTACAATACTCTTTTTAAGCTAACGAAATAGAATCGCGATTTAAGTTAAGCTTCACACTACTTAAGTAATCTTTTCATGCCTATTCCATGTGGGATTGGACCCCAACCTAGTTGGATTATTATATTTGACATCGACCGCTTTACACTATTTATTCAAGTGTAATTTGACAGTATCAAGGACCGAGCTAAAAGATTTGGGCCAGGGTCATTGGGCTGGTATTTTTAGGTAGTTGGGCTGGGGTAATTTTGTTGGTTTGGGTAGCTTGGGTTTGAAAATTATTAAGGAAAAGGGGCTATTATTTAAATACCCAATTAAATTAGTAACTAATTCGTAAAAAATGATAAATAAATAGTAAAAATATTATTTGTGCACAAAACTGGTTAATAACTATTATTTAACACTATAAAAATATAAAGTTAACTTTTGCATATATAAAGTAATTATAAATATATATGGCCTACTATTACAAAATGTGGTATTTAAGCCTTTAAAATGAAAATGTAATTATAACAAATTTACCAAAAATATTTAAAGCCTAATATGGATGTAAATGATGAAGTTAGATGATAAAACCATCATAAAATAATTTGTGATACAATTATTGAGTATTCATCTAATAAAACGTATGAATAAATTGATTTAAAAATCTTTTAAAATTATAGTAAATTAGGAAAAATGCTTGTATTTGTTTATAAATAAAATGATGATGCATATGTACTATTTAGAAAGTATATATGTATATTTGGAAAAAAAATGAGGGAAACATTGGGTATCAACACTCTCCTTGAGGAATAGATCCCGACTCGAAGTTGGGTAATTATAATTGCAATTGGCCGCTACATAACCCCAAATTGTGGTGTGATTTTGTGCTAGATCGATTTTTCGCGCCGTTGCCGGTGAGCTGAAAATGGATTTAGCTATATATTTGGTTTTGTGTGTGACTTGTATTCTTTTCCTTCCGACTTACTACTCTTTTTGTGAAACAATTTTAGGTACAAAATTGTCTCTCAATAACGGTGATCCTCTCGGAAACTTTCCATAGGGGGAGAGTGTAGATGTTGACCAAATTGACGAGGTTCCTCTTGAACCTCAAGCAAATAGACGAGGTTGGCCGCCTCATGAAAATATTCATGTCCCTCCCCCACCACCACCAAGAGCGGCTCTATATCGGGTGTTTCCAAACAAAGGATATGCAAGTGCCATAGTCCCGCCCTGTCACGACCCAGAATCCTAATTCAGGTTGTGATGGCGCCCAACAACGGGGTTAGGCAAGCCACTATGAATTACACTAAGTGTTACCCTTCCAATTTGATTAAAAAGTCAATATTTACCAATTTTAAATAGTTAAACATGATGATAGCTTGATATGAAAATAAAAGCAAAACACTACATGGCCAAAACAAAGCATATGTATGCCTGTACAATCCAAAACCCAAAATATACACTATGCGTCTGCCAGGAACTAGTGTAACGAGTGTCATGGGTATACTAACGGAATATACAAAGGAAAGTAATATATATACAAATCCATAGTCTAGATGAAATAGACGGGGAAAATAACAAAAGTAATTGAAAACTCCATGGTGTTGCTGGGAATCGCTAGAGGAAGCAGCTCACCGTGAAGTCAAGTCCACAAGCTCAGTTTCTATCTCTAGTACAATAACCAGAAACACCAGCCTCAGAACCTGTACAGTTAAGTACAGAAGTGCAGCATGAGTACATATTAAATAAATATGTGAGGAAGCAGCTCACCGTGAAGTCAAGTCCACAAGCTCAGTTTCTATCTCTGGTACAATAACCAGAAACACCAGCCTCAGAACCTGTACAGTTAAGTACAGAAGTGCAGCATGAGTACATATTAAATAAATATGTACCCAGTGAGTATCCCGCCTAATCTCGAAGAAGTAGTGTCGAGAGGCTGACTCGATACTCACTAAGGTCCAAAAGTAATAACATACGATAGAATATAATGAAATACAGTAGGCATGTCAGGAAGTAAGCAACAAGTACATATCAACAGCATAAATCCAAACATCTACTGAACTAAGCAATAATGCACTTTCAAGGGTAAGACCACAGAAACGAAACCATAGTCACCAAGTTTTAGATCCGCCGTGGCGTACGGCCCGCTCCCATAAGGTACCTTCTAAACTCATCGTGGCGTACGACCCGATCACATACATATATAACAAATGCTTTTCAACTTTGTCGTGGCGTACGACCCGATCCCATATATATTTCAAATATTTTTCATCTCTGCCATGGCGTACGGCCCGATCCCATATATATTACAAATACTTTTCAACTCTGTCGTGGCGTACGGCCCGATCTCATATATATTACAAATATTTTTCAACTCTTCCGTGGCGTACGACCCGATCCCATATATATTACAAATACTTTTCAACTCTGCTGTGGCGTACGGCCCGATCCTATATATATTACAAACACTTTTCAACTCTGTCGTGGCGTATGGCCATGTGATGACCCAAAAGGTCATCTTATGT
This sequence comes from Nicotiana rustica, assembly GCA_005239535.1. Classification (NCBI taxonomy): domain Eukaryota; kingdom Viridiplantae; phylum Streptophyta; class Magnoliopsida; order Solanales; family Solanaceae; genus Nicotiana; species Nicotiana rustica. The sequence continues at coordinate 37,855 of ML487921.1, forward strand.
AAATTTAATTATGACTGTATTGCGAGGCCCCGAAAGCCTCCGTTAATCTCACCTCGATATGCGTGCGCATCCCGGGCGCGTTGCCGGGAAGCCTTTATGTGAAGAAGAAACTTGATAAAGAGTGGAATTTAAGATAATTAATTGAAAAAGTTGACTTTGGTCAAAAAATTTGGTAAACGGACCCAGACTGTGATCGGATGGTCCGTAGGAAAATATGGGACTTGGGCGTATGCCCGGAATCAAATTCCGAGGACCCAAGTCCGAGAAATGAGTTTTTAAAGAAAATTGTTTTCTGAAAATATTAAAGGCTTATGAAAAAGAACCTCAATGTGAAACCCGTGCTGCCGGGCCCGTATTATGGTTTTGGAGCCCGGAGTAGGTTCAATATGTGTTATTTAAGTTTTTTGTGAAATTTGGTATGAAACAGACTTGATTTGACGGGTTTCGGATCAAAATGGGAAATTTAGAGTTAAAGAAGTTTTGATGATTTTCATAGAATTTGAAATTTGGCTTGGAATGTGATTTTATGTTACCAAGGTCCGAAAGAAATTCTGAGACCGGGAATAGTTCCGTTATGTCATTTATGACTTGTCTACAAAATTTAAAATTATTCCGAGTAGTATAGCTGGTTCGGCGCATTGAAATGAATTCTAGAATCTTAAGTTCTTAAACATGATTAAATTTGGTTTTGGGGTTGAATTCTAAGTTTCGTTGTTCTTTTTCGCATTCTGGAAGTTCGAGCGAGTCCGTATCATGAATTCAGACTTGCTAGTGCTTTTGGACGGGGTCCCGAGGGGCTCGGGTGAGTTTTCGACCCCTGGGAGCTAAGTTGGAAAGACCAGATTTTCTACAGTCTTGTTTCCTTCTATGCGATCGCAGAAGGTGGGTCGCGGTCACGGAGAAGGATTTGGGCTGGGCTGCTGATTGTTCTTCACGATCGCGGAAGGCCGGACTCCATGCCTTCGCGATCGCAGCCCCATCCTGGTTATCGCATAGTGTCAAGCCAAGGCCGGGCACAGTTACTCTTTGCGATCATAGGACCTCTTCCACGATCACAGAGGTATGGACAGTTTGCCTTCGCGATCGCAGAGGTCTGGCCAGTTGGCCTTCGCGATCGAGGGCCCTTGTCGCGATCGCAATTAAGGAATCCCTGGGCAGTTTTATTAAATAGGGGACTTAGCATTTTTCCTCCATTTTCATCTTCCTCCTCAAGTTTTTAAGGAGCTCTTCAAGGGACCTTTCACCAGTGTTATTGAGGTAAGTAACTCCCATGGTTTTACTAGTTTCAAACATTAATTCCTAGTTAAATTCCCCCTAAGTATCTAAAATCACTGAGGGGGAGGCCTGTCAGGAGGAGGTCAGTTAGTTCCTGTTGGGGGAGTTCAGTCTTTCGGAGCCTCAGCCAGGTTTTATGCCATTCTGGCCAGATCAGATGCAGTGGCCTCAGACGCCGTAATCACATGTATTATCTTAGTATGTGGTGGAGAGGATTCGGTACTATTTTATCCAGGATCCACGTATTCATATGTTTCAGTACTATTTTCTCATTTTCTTGATATCCCTCGTGAGTCCTTGGGTTCCCCTATATATGTGTCCACTCTTGTGGGCGATTCTGTGGTGGTAGACCGGGTCTACCGGTCTTGTGTGATCACTTTCTGCGGTTTCGATACCAGAGCAGATCTTTTATTGCTGCATATGATTGATTTTGAGGTTATCCTAGGCATGGATTTGCTATCTCCTTATCATGTTGTGTTAGATTGCCATGCCAAGACAATCACTTTTGCCATGCCCGAGTCGCCTAGGCTAGAGTGGAGAGGTTCTTCAGCTAGTGCCTCTAGCCGGGTCATTTCCTTCATAAAGGCTCGGCATATGGTCGAGAAGGGTTGTATGGCTTACCTTGCTTATGTGCGGGACACCGCCGCCGAGTCTTCGACCATTGATTCAGTGTCGGTGGTGCGAGAGTTTTCAGACGTATTTCCTTCAGATCTTCCAGGCATGCCTCCAGATTGAGATATTGGTTTCTGTATTGATTTAGCTCCATATACTCAGCCTATTTCCATTCCCCTGTATCGTATGGCTCCTAAGGAGTTTAAAGAGTTAAAGGAGCAACTTGAGGAGTTGTTGGCTAAGGGGTTCATCAGGCCGAGTGTGTCACCGTAGGGTGCTCCAGTCCTATTTGTGAGGAAGAAGGATGGGTCTATGCGGATGTGTATTGATTACTGCCAGCTAAATAAGGTTACTATTAAGAATAAGTATCCTCTGCCGCGCATCTATGATTTATTTGACCAGTTGCAGGGTGCTCGTGTGTTTTCCAAGGTTGATTTGAGATCGGGTTATCATCAGCTGAAGATTCGGGCTTCATATGATCCGAAGATTGCATTTCGTACCAGATATGCCATTATGAGTTCCTGGTGATGTCCTTTGGTTTAACTAATGCCCCAGCAGCATTCATGGACTTGATGAATAGAGTAATCAGGCTGTATTTTGATTCCTTCGTCATCGTCTTCATTGATGACATCTTAATTTATTCGCGGAGCCTGGGTGAGCATGAGCAACATTTGAGGGTTGTGCTCCAGACCTTGCGGGAACAGAAGCTTGATGCTAAGTTCTCCAAATGCGCGTTCTGGTTAGATTCCGTGGCATTTTTGGGGCATGTGGTATCCGGAGAAGGTATCAAGGTTGATCCTCAAAAGATTGAGGCAATTCAGAGTTGGCCGCGTCCTACATAAGCTATAGAGATCAGGAGTTTCTTGGGCCTACCAAGATATTATCGCCGATTCGTGGAAGGGTTCTCTTCTATTGCAACTCCATTGACCAAATTGACTCAGACAAATGCCCCGTTTCGGTTGTCCGACGAGTGTGAGGTGAGCTTTCAAAAGCTCAAGTCATCTTTGACCTCAGCACCAGTGTTGATGTTGCCTTCCGGTTCTGGTATGTATACTGTGTATTGCGATGCTTCACACATCGGGTTGGGATGTATGTTGATGCAGGATGGCAAGGTTATTGCTTATGCTTCGCGCTAGTTGAAGGTTCATGAAAAGAATTATCATGTGCACGACTTAGAGTTGGCGGCGATTGTTCATGCTTTGAAGATTTGGCGGCACTATTTGTATGGTGTGTTATGTGAGGTCTACACTTACTACCGCAGTGTATAGCACTTATTCAAGCAGAGAGACCTCAATTTGAGGCAGCAGAGAGTGCTTGAGTTGTTAAAAGACTATGATCTCACTATTTTGTATCACCCGGGCAAGGGAAATGTAGTAGCAGATGCTTTGAGCAGGAGGGCAGCGAGTATGGGTAGCTTGGACTACATTACAGCTGAGGAGAGACCTTTAGCCTGTGATATACAGTCCTTGGCCAAGCGCCTTGTGAGATTGGACCTTTCGGAGCCTCATCGAGTTTTGGCTCATGTAGTTGCTCAATCTTCATTGTTGGGGGAGATTAAGGCTCGGCAATTTGATTATCCATGCCTTGTAGAGCTTCGGGATACGTGGTCCAGGGCCGGTCCAATGAGTTTACTTTGGTCGAGGATGGTGTCTTGCGGCTCTAGGGCCGTTTATGTGTTCCTAATATTGATGGCCTGAGGAAGAGAATTCTAGAATAGGCCCAAGTTCTCAGTATTCTGTTCATCCGGGTGCGGCGAAGATGTACCGTGATTTGAAGCAACACTACTGGTGGAGGCGGATGAAAAAGGATATAGTGCAGTATGTGGCTAGGTATCACAATTGCCAGTAGGTCAAGTACGAGCACCAGAGGCCAGGAGGCTTATTTCAGCAGATGCTTATTCCTGAGTGGAAATGAGAGTGCATCAGCATGGACTTCGTGGTTGGGTTGCCTCGGACTTTGCAGAAGGTTGACGCGGTTTGGGTCATTATGGATAGATTGACCAAATCGGCGCATTTTATTCCTGTGGCTACTACTTATTCTACAGAGAGGCTGGCGCAGATTTATATTCGAGAGATAGTCTGGTTGCACGGTGTGCCGGTGTCCATCATATCAGATTGAGGTCCTCAGTTCACCTCGCACTTCTGGAGAGAATTGCACAGTGAGATGAGCACTCAGATAGATCTCAGCTCAGCATTTCACCCTCAGAATGATGGTCAGTCGGAGCGTACGATTCAGATTTTTGAAGATATGCTCAGGGCTTGTGTGATTGATTTTGGCGGTCAGTGGGACCAATTCTGACCTTTGGCGAAGTTTGCATACAATAACAGCCATCAGCCAGCATCGAGATGGCTCCATTCGAGGCTTTATATGGCCGTCGATGTCGTTCTCCTATCGGATGGTTTGAGCCTGGCGAGGCCAAGTTATATGGCCCAGATCTGGTGTGAGATGCGTTGGATAGGGTGAATATTATTCAGGAGAGACTCCGCATAGCTCAGTCCAGACAGAAGAGTTACACAGATCAGCAGGCGCGTGATGTAGCTTTTATGGAGGGAGATAAGGTTATGTTGAAGGTTTCGCCGATGAAGGGCGTTATGAGATTCGGGAAGAAGGGAAAGATGAGCCCCAGGTTTATAGGCCCTTTCGAGGTGTTGAGGCGAGTTGGGGAGGTTGCTTATGAGGTCGCTTTACCTCCCGCCTTATCATGAGTTCATCCAGTTTTTCATGTATCCATGCTCCGGAGATATCATGCCGATTTCTCTCACGTGATTGATTTCAGCACTATCCAGTTAGATGAGAAGTTGGGCTTCGAGGAGGAGCCAGTTGATATTATTGATAGGCAGGACCGCAAGTTGAGGCCTAAGAGAATTTTTGCCGTAAAGGTCTAGTGGAGGGGCCAACTAGTCGATGAGGCGAGTTGGGAGTCCGAGGAGGACATGCAGAGCGGGTATCCACAATTATTCAGCACTTCAGGTACGATTCTACGTCCGTTCGAGGAAGAACGTTTGTTTTAGAGGGGGAGATTGTGATGACCCAAAAGGTCATCTTATGTAAATTTAATTATGATTGTGTTCCGAGGCCCGAAAAGCCTCTGTTAATCTCACCTCGATATGTGTGCACCGGGCGCGTTGCCGGGAAGCCTTTATTTGAAAACAAACTTGATAAAGAGTGGAATTTATGATAATTAACTGAATAAAGATAACTTTGGTCAACACTATTGGTAAACGGACCCGGACCTGTGATCTGATGGTCCCAGAAGGTCCGTAGGAAAATATGGGACTTGGGCGTATGCCCGGAATCGAATTTCGAGGACCCAGGTCCGAGAAATGAATTTTTAAAGAAAATTGTTTTCTAAAAATATTAAAAGCTTATGAAAATGAACCTCGATGTGAAACTCGTGCTGCCGGGCCCGTATTTTGGTTCTGGAGCCCGGAGTAGGTTCAATATGTGTTATTTATGTTTTTTGTGAAATTTGGTAAAAAACAGACTTGATTTGACGGGTTTCGGATCAAAATGGGAAAATTTAAAGTTAATAAAGTTTTGAGGATTTTCATAGAATTTGAAATTTTGCTTGGAACGTGATTTTATGTTACCGAGGTCCGAAATAAATTCCGAGACCAGGAGTAGTTCCGTTATGTCATTTATGACTTGTCTTCAAATATTTAAATCATTCTGAGTAGTATAGGCCGGTTTGGCGCATTGAAATGAATTCTATAATCTTAAGTTCTTAAGCATGATTGAATTTTGTTTTGGGGTTGAAATCTGAATTTCGTTGTTGTTTTTCGCATTCCAGAAGTTCAAGCGAGTCCGTATCATCAATACAGACTTGCCAGTACTTTTGGACGGGGTCCCGAGGGGCTCAGTGAGTTTTGGACCCCCGGGAGCTAAGTTGGAAAGACCAGATTTTCTGCTGTCTAGTTTCCTTCTCTGCGATCGCAGAAGATCGGTTGCGATCGCAGAGAAGGATTTGGGTTGGGCTGCTTATTTTTCTTCGTGATCGCAGCTTCCTCTTCACAATAGCGGAAGGCTGGACTCCATGCCTTCGCGATCGAAGCCCCATCCTCGCGATCGCATTGTACCAAGCCAGGACCGGGCACAGTTACTCTTCGCAATCGCAGGACCTCTGCCACGATCGCAGAGGTCTGGCCAGTTGGCCTTCACGATCGCAGGAACCCTGCCGCGATCGCAGAGGTCTGGCCAGTTGGACTTCGTGATCGCAGGGCCGTTGTCGCGATCGCAATTAAGGAATCCCTGGGCAGTTTTATTAAATACGGGACTTAGCATTTTTCCTCCATTTTCATCTTCCTCCTCAAGTTTTTAAAGAGCTCTTCAAGGGACCTTCCACCACTGTTATTGAGGTAAGTAATTCCATGGTTTGACTAGTTTCAAACATTAATTCCTAGTTAAGTTCCCCCTAAGTATCTAAAATCATAGAATTTGGTAGTAATTTTAGGGATCTTGAGGATTTTGTGATTTTCCATTTTAGGCCATGAATTCAAGTAGAAATCACACCTTAATGATTCTTAGGCTATAGATGAGTGACCCCTTCGTGAATTTTCGGAATTTGAACATGCGAGACCAGGGATGGAATTTGAAAATTCTTCAAGAATTGCGATTTTAGTGAATAACTAAGATAATTTCTCGCATTGTGCATGCATTGATATTAATTTTACACCTTTTGGCTAGTAGCGAGTCCTCGGGTGTAGAGTTCGGAGTTTCAGGCGCAATTGTGGTCCGAGGGGTAGATTCGACACGAGGTGAGTCTCCTTTCTAACCTTGTAAGAGGGAATTGTCCCCATAGGTGATGTATATGCTATGTGTAAGCTTCCTTGCAATGCTTTATATGATTCAATGTGACGTCATATGTACTATGAGATGATGTTTTGTATAGTATCGAGTCGACCTTTCGTCACTACTTCTTCGAGAATAGGCTTGATACTCACTGGGTACATATTTATTTTAATATGTACTCATGCTGCACTTCTTTACTTAACTGTACAGGTTCTTAGGCCGGTGCTTCTGGTTATTGTACCGGAGATAGGTCCTGAGCTTGTGGACACGACTTCATGGTGAGCTTCTTCCTCTGGCGATTTCCAGCAGCACCATGGAGTTTTCACTTACTTTTGTTATTTTCCCTGTCTATTTCATTCAAACTGTGGATTTGTATATATATTAATTTACTTTGTATATTCCATTAGTATGCCCATGACACTCGTGACACTAGTTCCTGGCACACGCGTAGTGTATATATATATTTTGGGTTTTGGGTTGTATAGGCATGCATATGCTTTATTTTGGCCGCTTAGTGTTATGCTTTTATTTTCGCATCCAGCTATCATTATGTTTAACTGTTCAAAATTGGTAATTATCGACTTGTTTAATCAAATGGGAAGGGTAACACTTGGTGTAATTCATATTGGCTTGCCTAACCCCTTCGTTGGGCGCCATCACGACCTGGATTAGGATTTTGGGTCGTGACAAGCCCGGTCCTATATATATTACAAATACTTTTCAAATCTGTCGTGGCGTACGACCCGATCCCATATATTTTACAAATACTTTTCAACTCTGCCCTGGCGTACGACCCGATCCCAATATCTTATAATACTTTCTTTCCATAACAAATTCCTTTCCATTGAACAATTTTCCATAAAGCCTCAAAGGAACAATACTATACAAAACATCATGTCATAGTACATATGACGTCACAATGAATCATATAAAGCATTGCAAGGAAGCATATAAGGCATCACGAGGAAGTATATAAGGCATTACGAGGAAACATATAAGACATGATGTGGGCCTAACTACCCGGACATAACAATGATCGCTGCTACGTACGGACTCTCGTCACTTGGTGCGTACGTAGCCCCCAAACAATTTACACATAGCATATACATCACCTATGGGGACAATTCCCTCTTACAAGGTTAGAAAGGAGACTCACTTTGTGTCGAATCTACCCCTCGGACCAAAATTGCGCCCGAAACTCCGAACTCTACACTTGAGGACTCTCAACTAGTAAAAAGGTATACAATAATATCAATGCATGCACAATGCGGGAAATTATCCTAGCTATTCAATAAAATTGCTATTCTTGAAGAATTCCGAAATTCCATCCCGGTCCCGCATGTTAAAATTCCGAAAATTCTCGATGGGATCACTCACCCATAGCCTAAGGATCATTAAGGTGTGATTTCTACTTTAATTCATGGCCTAAAATGAAAAATCACAAAATCCTCAATAGCCCTAAAGTTACTACCAAATTCTATGATGTTAGATAATTTAGTAGGGAATTTAACTAGGAATTCATGTTTGACACTAGTGTTAGATAGGGAATTTACTTACCTCTAGTACTAGGTTAAAGGCCCTCTTGGAAGCTCCCAAATAACACAAGGAAGAAGATGGAAAATGGAAGAAATGATTCAATCCCGTGTTTAAATGAAATTTCACTACCTGGCCTATAGGGGTTCCGCATCTGCGGCTCGAGGACCGCACCTGCGGTCTCGTACCTCCAGAATTGGGCAAGAGGGGTAGGGGTCGCACCTGCGGAGTTGGAGACCGCACTTGCGGTTTCGCTCCTATGAAAGAGGAACCGCACCTGCGGAACCTTCGCACTTAAAAATAATGAAGTGTTTAAAGTCAATGGTCACTAGGAGAAACATTATCTTGGAAAAGTTGATGATGGCCACGTCGTGGAATTAATTAATTTCAAGTGATTTATGGTAATCTGCGTCGTGCCGTGACGTTAAATTAGGAGCTTCTTAGGAGACAACCAATGTTTCTTTTTATTCGTCTTTTTCTTCTTTTTAGATAGATTTTGTTTTGTGCTAACTGGTTTTGAAGTGAATTGCATGAAAGAGTGTACTTTGCAGAAACTATGCTCGAAAAATGGGTAAGTGTTGAAAAAGTGTGGGCTGCACATTTATTGTGCGGACCGCACAATCTTGCATGACACAGTAGAAAGGAGTCTGCGGCCGCGCAATATTTTGTGCGGCCGCACAATATTTTGTGCGGCCGCACAACTAAATCTCAAAATGCAACTCTCTAAAGTTTGAAGTTGCAGAGAATTGGCCAATCTGTGGCCGCACTTGAAATTGTGTGGTTTGCACAAATTTGTGCGGCCGCACAACTTGATATCCAAAATTCAACTCACTGATGTTTGAAGTTGTAGAGAATTGGCCAATCTATGGCCGCACTTGAAATTGTGTGGTCTGCACAAATATTTGCGACCGCACTCAATTTTGTGCGGATCAAAGATCTTCTGAAGGGATCAAGTAAAGAGTGCGGACCGGACACAAAATTGTACAGCCGCACTCAGCTGCACTTTTGGCCTTATTTGATCAACCTATAAATTGGCCCTCCTCATATTGTTTCAAACTTTATGCACTCTGAACTCTTGAAACCAAAGCAAGCACAATGCACAAAAGTTATTTCAAACTTCACATTCATTTCATCAGCCTAGATTCTCCCATGCATCCTTCATCACTAGTATGTTCAATTCATCCTTAGATTTTTCAATTTTTTTTAGTTTTTGCCCTTAATTAGTATTGTTATTTTAGGCTGAAAATTTCAGATAATTCGTCATGTGTGCTGAATGTTTTGTGGGTAACTTCATACTAGTTAATTGGGGGATGGGTAAACCGTGCATCATGTTTAATTTTTCAATACCATGTCTAAGTTATGAAAAAATTAGAAAACCTAAGTTCAAGGCCGTATAATTTTGAATTATGCGTCCGTACATGAAATTGTGCGGTCCATAGATCCTTAGTTAGTGATAAAATTTGTGCATTCACTATGCTAACCGCACTCAAGATTGTGTTGTCCGCAGAAAACGAACTGCAGCCGGAAAAATATGTGTGCGACCGTAGATTCAAACTTCAGAGAACCAGTAGTACTCAAACTACACTTGTGCAGTCGCACTCATTATTATGCATTTTCCACTTCAGTTATGCGATTGCACTTAAAAATTCTACGGTATGCACAAAGCATTCTGCTTCCACACTCAAGATTGTGCGGACCGCACTTTCACATTTGCACACTGTATTTCCTGCAACTTTTTATAGACCGCTTCTGAACTTTAACTGACTCAAGTTGCTTTGTATTGCAGACAATGGTTCGATCAATAGGTCGAGGTGATACTTCTAAAGGCGGGGTGAACACTCCTGGGGCCGAGCAAGGGTACTTAACCTCTTGCAGTGAAGAAGAAAGTAATTTCCAAGAAGCCAACCACAAGGAGAGGTAGGTCCACAGAGCCCTCAAAATCAAGTTCTTATATACCATCCACGGAAGCTTCCGAGGGAAACTCAGTGGACGAACAACATGAGGCCTAGTATCAACCACCATAGTTCCATGCGAGATACATACTCCATAATGAACCCTCCACCTCAAAAATTTCTTTGGAGGGTTTAGATGAATGCAACCAAGGTTCAAGGCCCACTCTACACACACTCCCCTTGCACTACTCGCAGTGGATGATGATGATGATGCCCCAGATAAAGGTAGAAGGGGTGACACTAGAGTGGGCAGCCTAGAGAGGTCGAAAAAGAAGGAGGTAAAGGAAGACATATTTGTGAGCCCGACAGCATTCACCAAGTTCAAAGAGTGGTGGCCCTAGAGATCGCTCACACTTGAGCGATAGTTTCTATTGAAAGATTTGGATAGATTAAGTCCAAATGTGGTTAAACACTTCATGGAGCAGGGTGGATGAGGTTCACTCAGAGGGTTATGGATGCCAAGGAACATTTGGTACGGGAATGCTATGCCAATGTGGCACACATAAAGAAGGGTACCAAAGTGATGAAGGTGAGGAACCGGAAGATAAGATTTGATCAAAGCACTTTGAACACCTACTTGGGGTTCGAGGAGCTGGAGCCTGTACAGTACTTGGAGAAGTTTTCGATGGGTGATGCAGCTCGCCCTTGGCTAGTAGATATCTTGGCAGCTCCAGGACCACCACCATTGTGGATCACAGCGAGGGTTCCCATTGCATGGTCTACCCTCAATTTTGAAGCAAAAGAGTGGCAAACATTTGTGTGCAACCGTATAGATCCGAGCCAAAATGAGAACAATCTTCTAATCCCCCGGGCAGTATTGGTGGCATCTATCATGGCCGGGTACCCAATCAATGTGGATGACATCATGTCGTCTAACATGTCAGTAGTTGTCAAAAAGGGTGAGAGCTCCTACCCATATCCCAAAACCCTCACAGAGTATCTCACGTATGCAAAGGTGGAGTCGAGGTCTTTTGATATGAAGATACGGGCTAAGAAGCCATTCTCCTGGTATTCTTAGAAGGATTCGAGGAACCCGAAGCTCAAGGGTAAGGCAACTGCTACCGTAGTCCAATCTAATGAGCCACTAGTGGTGGTTACAGATTCAGTTGTTATTCCTTCTACAACTTCCTTGCCTTCAACAACGGTCGGTCCTTCCACTGAGATAGTTGACATGCCACCACCTCCATCTTCTAGACTATCAACATTAGATCAATGCCTTTCTCCTCCACATATCTACTAACTACACTAAGAGTCTCCCATAAATTGGCGAGTCTTAACAACTGAATGAGACAACTACTGCAAAGTTGTATGACATATCTAGTACTGTTGCAGCACATTCTTCTACCTTAGCAGCACCACTGGTTCCTCCGTCAGTGGAGGAATTATTGAAGAAGATCTTGGATAATTAGAAGACTATCATGGATGCATTGGTGGCACATGGGGGAGCTATTGAGGAATTAGGTAAATAGGTGAAGAAGATGAGGAAATCACAGGCCTCAAGAAAATCAGTGGACAAGTTGAGAAAAGAGGTGACCAAGATAGCAGCTCTGGTGATCTTCCATTTGACTTACTGATGGAGACAGATCCATCAGTATCAGCAAACCCGATAGCACCTTCAGCACCAGTGGCACCAGATGGCCAGTTTGACGAGCCAGACCTTGCTGCCCATACTGCTGAGGAGGTGCTTCAGATGTTCACAACCTCCGTTGCACCCCGAGTAGATGATGATCAGATCCAGTTGGAGGAGCCTGAGGGTGGTGATGCTTCCATGAACACTGAGAGTTCTCTTTACTCTCTACCTTCCTTATTTTGATTTTTTTTAAGCATGGAGGATAATGCTTACTCTTATTCAGGGGGTGGTATATTTTGAGTGATTTGATATGACATTGGCTTGTAATAACTATAATACTCTGTTATTATTTTTATTTTCTTTGTCATTATGTAGATATTCTTCCCCCTTTATTGATTGTATATTCTCTTTCCCATTCTCGGTTTGTATATTCATTTTATGCTTTCAGTATTTTATTTCATAGCTTATTTATTTTGTTTTCTTCGTAGTCTAACTTCTTATTTACTTTAATAGCTTCTTTTAGATTTGGTAACATCTACTTATGTTTAAGTGATCAATATGCCTTTGGTTTTCTTAATGCCACGGTTCTTTCCAAATGTGGTTTATGTGTGAACCGGGTGTCTCTTCCCAACGATGGATGGCATGACGACCTTCTTAAGGGATTGAGTCTATTTTTTATGTTTAGGTAAAAACATTAATAATAATGAATAAAAGGGTCTACCATGCTTCACTTTGTACCAACCCGCGTAACTACACTCTTATTGCTAAAAACAAATTCTTGGAAAAAAAATGGCCCTAATTAGTGACCTTGTGACTCTTGTGTTGACTTAGGCAACCATCGAGTGATTTAGTTGAACCATTAGCAATTTACAATCTTGAATACGGTTTTCGTGGGCCCTCAAATCTATCCTCTTCAATAATCCAACTGTCTGAGAGGTGAGATGTTGTGTTACAAGTCCAAGTACCTGTGCGAAAGGTCTAGAACTTGCCCAAAATGTGTTTCTAGGTGAAATTCTAAGTTTTTCTTGGTTTGAAAGGTGATAGTAGGCTCTCCCTAGCCCATTTTTCAATTTTCCATGGCCCACCAATTATTTTATCCTTAGTCAACCCTTTAAATCCTAAAGCCTTTCTCATTTGATAACTATGTTACAAGCCTTTACCCGTTTTATAGTGACTCTCTCTTGGCACCCGAGCTTTCCCTAACACTCATGAGAAATAATTGGTGGAAACATAAGTTTGGGGGAGAGACGTGGATTTTGAAAGTGGTATCTAGGTACAAAAAGAGAAAATAAATAAATAAAAGGAAAGTCAAAGAAAAAGAAGGAACAAGAGACAAACACAAAAAAAAGTGAATAAATTAAAGAGTTGAAGGGATTCAAAGAAAAGCAAAAGTGCAAAGCATGGAGAAAACAAAGAAGGAGAAAATAAATATCATGACCAAGAAAGAGTGATATCAAGTCTCTATAGTTCCCCTAAGGAAAAAGATAGTGTCTCAAAGAGTCGGCAAAGCACGAGTCAAAAAGAGAACATGGAGTGCTTAAGGAAAGATGAACCGATTATATTCCAACATTTCCTACCTTAGTCCAAAACCCTTCATTACATGCCAAAAAATCCCTACGTGGTTTAGATATGAGTGAGCTTACATTAGAGGTGATTTACATGTGGGGAAGGCATATGGTACTTAGAGCCGTACTTATGACATTCTTTTGAGAGTGATGAGCGAACTTTTCACAAATCATTGAATTGAGTGCTACATTCTTAGTTGAGATGAGCTAATAAAGAGTATAGGAGGAGGATTTTGGGATGCGCAGTGACCTTTATGAAAGTGCGAACTTCCTTGATGACTAAAGTCAACTCTTGATGCTCAAGTGTCACATTAGAGCTATTTGTGCTTTAACCTTCAAAACATTGACTTGTTTATCATTAATGAGTGTGTGGGTAATCGTTGTTCCCAATTGATGTGCGTTTGATTCACCGTAGATCACCTGAAATAGCCCTTGCATTGTGGAGGTGGGTATTACCTTATTTGCTTGAGGACAAGCAAAAACTTAAGTTTGGGGGAGTCGATAAGAGGGGATTTTGACTACTTTGTTGTGACCTTATTATTTTCATTTTAGTTCAAAACTGTCCAAAGGTATTCCCGAAAACTAATAAAATATGCTTACTTGCAGGAGAATTGGAAAATGAGCAAAAGTGATGAAATTAAACTCAAGAAGGAGTGCTTTTGATCAAAGACAAAAGTCAAGCAAAAAGGCCAAAGTGCGGACCGCAAAATTCTGTCTGCTGCCGCAAATCATGGAGGAATTTTGACGAAGCTGCTTTAAAAAGTGCGGACTGCACAATTATTGTGCGGCTGTAGAAGATAAAGATCAGGGAGTTCCAAATATGAGGACATCAAGAAGTGTGCACCGAACTATAATGGTGCGATCAGAGAAATCAAAAGTGCGGTCGCACTCAGAATTGTGCGGTCCGTAGACCTCAAGAAGTGCAGCCGCAATTCAGAATTGTGCGGCCGCAGAAACAACTCCGGTCAAGCGTTGTAGCAGTTTTGTCCAAAATTTTAGCTATGTATAAATAGTCTTTTTATGAGAAAATTAGGTTATGTTTTGAATATCTGAAAGTTGATAGCCATTGTTCTTTACTCTATTAGGAAATTTTATGGTAGCTTGTCAATTTTACATTAGATTTTCATCTCTTTATCATTTAATATGAGTTTAATCATCTTTTATTCTTTATATTCTTCATCACCCACCATGAGTAGCTAAATTTCTAGCTAGGGTTGTGACCCTACCCTGGTGTGGGTACCTAATGGGTGGTTCATTTAGTGATTGTTTATGGTTTGGTGCGTAATATTTAGCCTAGTTCTTGCTCTAATTAAAGAATTAATTGTTGCAAACATTGATTCAAGCCTAGTTGACTTAGTCTCTACTTGAGAAAGAGAGACTTAGTCTAGGAAAACATGGCTAACAAGACAATGGGATGAACTCAAGAAATTGATAGTCCCAATTAAATTGTTGAATCTAGAGATAGTAAAACTCGACGTGAGCATTTATTGCATAGTTTTTGAATTACCCATTTGGACTTGAGAAAGTCAAATTGGGAAAAACTACTCTATTACCGAGAGGTATTGAGTGGGTAAATGCGTGTTTATTTCTATATTACACCCCAACCAATGAAACTCGCTCTAAAGCCCACAACCCATTAGGAAACCACCTAGGTGGAAGTCACATCCCTAGATCTTTTACATACTTGAGAAACAACACCAAAAACATCATTCTCTAGATTTATATTTGCAAACCGTAGCATAATTTAGAAGTAGACTAAAAATAATGTAAGTGGAAGTGCATCTTAGACACTTTACACACTTAGTTCTAGTATATACCTAATCCCATCTACGCTCCCTAATGAGTCAATCCTGACTCTCAGTTCGGTAATTATAATTGCAATCGACTACTTCAAAACCCCAAACTATGGTGTGATTTTGGGCGAGATTATGTCAGCAGCCCTTTTATGTATCATCCCGATTAGCTAGCCTATAGTGCACCACTAGCTCCTATTAGTGCACATCCACTCCAGATTTTGAAGTTTGTTACTCAGTTTGACAAGCTCAGTTTTAGGGCCAATCACCACAACAATCGAGGTCATGTTATACTTGGGCGACCTAAGGAATATTGCTAGGTTTTTCCCTCGGGCACCGGGCAGCTCACAACAGCAGGGTTCTCGTGCCATGGTTCTGGCACCGGTTGCTGCACCTCCTGCTCAGCCAACTATAGACAAGGGTCATGCAGCTAAAGGTAAAGGTAAGACTTTTAGAGGTGGAGGTCGAGCTGTTAGAGGAAGAGGTCAGCCAGTTAGAGGTCATCCTAGGGATGTGGTTCGAAGTGGTGGGGCCCAACCCCAATGTTATGCTTTCCCATAAGGCATGAGGCTGAGTCATATGATGTTGTCATCATCGACACTATTTCAGTTTTCCATAAGGATTCTTCAGTTCTATATGATCTGGGCTCTACTTATTCCTACATGTCATCCTATTTTGGTTCGTATCTGGTTGTGCCTTGTGATTCTTTGAGTGCTCCTACGTATGTGTCCACACTCGTGGGAGATTCTATTATTGTAGATCGTGTATATCGTTCGTGGGTGGTCACCATTGGGAGTCTCGAGACTAGCGTAGATCTACTACTTCTAGATATGGTTGATTTTGATGTCATCTTGGGCATGGATTGGTTGTCACCTTATCATGCTATATTGGATTGTCACGCCATGACGGTGACCTTAGCCTTGCCAGGGTTGCCTCGATTAGAGTAGAGAGGGACTCCTGGCCATTCTACTAGTAGTGTTAGCTCTTATGTGAAAGCTCGGTGTATAGTCGAGAAGGGGTGTCTAGCTTATTTGGCTTATGTCCACTATTCTGGTACGGAGGTTCATTCTATGGAGTTTGTAGAGGTGTTTCCTACAGATCTGTAGGGATGCCACCCAACAGAGATATTGAATCTATTATTGATTTTGGCTCCGGGCACTCAGCCTATCTCTATTTCGCCATACCGTATGGCCCCACCATAGTTGAAAATATTGAAGGAGCAATTGCAAGATTTGCTTGATAAGGGATTCATTAAACCTAGTGTCTTGCCCTGGGGTGAGGCTGTGTTGTTTGTGAAGAAAAAGGATGGATCGATGAGGATGTGCGTAGATTATTAATAGTTGACCATTAAGAACAAGTATCCATTGCCGAGGATTGATGACTTATTTGATCAGCTTCACGGTGCAAAGGTGTTTTTGAAGATGGATTTGAGGTAAAACTACCATCAGTTGAGGATTAGGGCATCTGATGTCCCTAAGATAACTTTTCGAACTCGGTACAAGAATTATGAGTTTCTAGTGATGTCCTTTGGGTCGACGAATGTCCCAGTAATATTTATGGATTTGATGAACCGGGTGTTCAAAACCTATCTGGATTCGTTTTTTATTTTGTTTATTGATGATAGCTTGATCTACTCCCGCAGTCGAGAGGAGCAGGAGCAACATCTTCGGAATGTACTTCCGACTCTAAGAGATAGCCAGTTATATGCTATGTTTTGGAAGTGCGAGTTTTTGTTGGATTCAATATATCTCTTGGGGCACATAGTATCGGTGGATCGAATTCAGGTGGATCCTAGAATATCGAGGCAGTTCAAAACTAGAATAGACCAACTTCATCCACGAAGATCTAGAGTTTCCTGGGTTTGGCGGTTTATTACCGTCGATTTGTAGAGGGGTTCTCATCTATAGCAGCCCCATTTACCAGGTTGGCCAAGAAAGGTGCCCTGTTCAGATGGTCCGACGAGTGCAAGGCGATCTTTCAGAAGCTTAAGACTGCTTTGACTACAGCGCCAGTGTTGGTGTTGCCCATAGCTTCAATATCTTACATGGTATATTGTGATGTATCTCGTATTAGACTTGGTGTAGTATTGATGCAGGATGGAAGGGTAATTGCATATGCGTCATGGCAGTTGAAGTTTCATTAGAAGAATTACCATGTCCATGACTTAGAGTTCACACCCTTTGTTCATGCACTAAAGATTTTGAGACACTATCTTTATGGCGTGTCGTGCGAGGTTTTCACAGCTCATCGGAGTCTTCAATATTTGTTCAAATTAAAGGATCTTAATTTGAGGTAGAGGAGGTGGTTGGAGCTATTGAAAGACTATGATATCACCAAATTGTATCATCCCGGGAAGCCCAATATGGTAATTGATGCCTTGAGTAGAAAGGCTTTGAGTATGGGTAGCCTAGAATACATTCTAGTCAGTGAGACACCACTTGCATTAGTTGTGCAGGCCTTGGCCAATCAGTTCGTGAGGTTAGATATTTCAGAGCCCAATCATGATCTAGCTTGTACAGTCGCTCGATCTTCCTTGTTTAAGCGTATTAGGGAGCGGCAGTACGGTGACCCTCATTTGATTGTCCTTTGAGACACAATGCGACACAGTGGTCCAAAGCCGGTTAGTGTCGAAGATGATGAAGTTTGAGGATGCAGGGTCTGTGTGCCCAATATAGATGGACTTCGTGAGTTGATTCTTAGGAGGACCACAATTCCAGGTATTCTATTCATCCGGGTGCCGCGAAAATGTATTGGGACTTGCGCCAGCATTATTGGTGGAGGAGGATAAAGAAGGATATAGTGGCATATTAGCTCGGTGTCTAAATTTTCAGCAAGTAAAGTGTGAGCATCAGAGACCTGGAGCATTGCTTCAGAGGTTAGAGATTTCTGAGTGGCAGTGGGAGCGTATCACAATGGATTTTGTTGTTGGACTCCCACGAACTCAGAGGAATTTTGACGCGGTATGGATTATTGTTAATAGGGTGAACAAGTCAGCGCATTTCATTCATGTGGCAATTACCTATTCTTTAGAGCGATTTGCTGAGATCAACATCCGTGATATAGTCCGTGTTCATGGTGTGACCGTGTCTATCATTTCTGATCGAGGTACACAATTACACAGATTGAGTTGAACATACCATTTTATCCTCAGAAAGACGGACAGCTCGAGCGCACTATTCAGATAATGGAGGATATGTGTCACTCTTGTGTTATAGATTTTGGGGAGTCGTGGGATCGGTTCTTGCAACTTGCAGAGTTTGCCTACAATAACAACTACCAGCCAAAGATTTAGATGGCTCCCTATGAGGCATTATACGTGAGGCGGTACCGATCGCGAATTGGATGGTTCAAGTCGGGGGAGGCTCGGTTGCTAGGTAAAAAGTTGGTACAAGATGCCTTGGATAAGGTTAAGATTATTTAGGATCGACTTCGCATAGCTCAGTCCAGGTAGAAGAGTTATGCCGACCGTCGAGTACGTGATGTTGCATTCATGGTCAGAGAGAGAGTATTGCTCCGAGTTTCACCCATGAAGGGTGATGAAGTTTAGAAAGAAGGGCAAGTTGAGCCCTAGGAATATCAGACCCTTTGAGATTCTGGAGAGAGTGTGTGAGGTGGCTTATAGGCTCGAGTTGCCTCCTAGTTTATCATAAGTTCATCCGGTGTTCCATGTTTCCATGCTCCAGAAGTATCACGGTGATTCGTCCCATCTGTTAGATTTCAGCTCGGTCAAATTGGACAAGGAGTTGACTTACGAGGAGTAGCCGGTGGCTATTCTTTCCCGACAGGTTCAACATTTGAGGTCTAAGAGTTATCCTTCAGTTCGAGTGCAATGGAGAGATTAGCCAGTCGAGGCAGCTACTTGGGAGTCTGAGTTAGATATGGGGAGTAGATATCCACACCTTTTCACCACCTCAAGTACTTTTCTATATTCGTTTGAGGACGAAATATTGTTTTAGAGGTGGAGATTATCATGACCCGATAGATCATTTAGAGTTTTAAAACCTAATTATGTGTTTTGAAGCCTCCAATAGCTTCTTTAAACCTTGTGCACAATCGAGATATTTTTGTAGTAGGGTTTTTTGTTAAAAACTGATAAAATATGAAATTTTGCCTTAAAAATTCATTTGAGTTGACTTCGGTCAACGTTTTGAGCATTAGTATTGATTTGGGACCGTATCGCGATTTGGGACCTGGGCGTATGCCCGGAATTGAATTCGGAGGTCCCTAGATCGAGTTATTTACTTTGTTTGTTGAAAATCGAAAGTTTAAACGTTTAAGGATTTTAAAGAACTCGCCAATGTTTGACTTTCTTGATACCGGGCCCGTATTTTGGTTCGGACGTCAAGTTATTGAAATAGATGTTCTAAAGTTTCATGAAAATTTCATATTATTTTGTTGTTTGATTCATAGTTTTACGTTTTATTTAGGCGATTTGATCGCGCGAGCAAGTTCAAATGATATTTTTAGACTTGGCCTACAGGCGATTTTTAAGGGAAAACTCAACATCAATTCACAGGTTTGTACCTTTTAACTCATTTTCTCTCATATCTAACAACACCCATTAATTTCATGCCCTGATCTTTGTTCTTCCATGGTAGAAAACTAGGGATTTAAGAAGAATTGGGATTTGTTTTTGTAAATTAGGGATTTAGACCTCAAATTGAGGTCGGATTCTGAAATAAGTTGCATAATCGGGCTTAGGGGTGAATGGGTAAATGGATTTTGGTCCAAAGTTCGGGTTTTGGCCAAGCAGGCCGGGGGTCGATCTTTTACTTTTTGGAGGAAAGTTTGGAAGTTCTAAATCTAGGCATTGTAATTGATTCCTCTAGCAATATTTGATATTTTGGCGTCAATTGTGGTTTGATATGAGTGGTTTAGAGGAGGATTCTAGGGGAAAGGCCCCGGTAGATCTTTGAATTTGTCCTTGGAGCGAGGTAAGTGTCGTGGTTAATCTTGACTTGAGGGACCATGACTTGTTTTCCTATTTGCTCATGTTTAAATGTTTGGTACAACATATATGTGAAGTGACGAGTACTTATGCGTTGTAGATGGATCAAAAGATGTGGTTGAACTTGTTTTTTTTTGCAATTTATTCCTTTATTTGATCATGATATCCATGCATAGACTAGTTGATTACTAAATTGATTGTTCTTTTCGCATTTATGAGCTATTTGAGATAATTGAGTATTGCTTTCCGAAATTGTGGTGGGTATTGTTGAAACATTGTTGATGTGGAGCCTATTATTGCTTATTTTGTCTCCTTGTTCGTGTTCACTATTATATAAGGGTGAGTGTTAATGCACGAAAGGTGATGTCGTGTCATATCTATTGATTATGATAAAAGTGAGAGTAAACCCTCGAACGCTGATGCCATGCAGTTATTATTATTTCACAATGAGGTTGATAGTAAAAGCACGACGGGTGATGTCGTGCCTATATTATTGTTTCACACTGAGGTTGAGAGTAAAAGCACGAAGGGTGATCCCGTGTCGATATTTTTAGTCATAGTGAGGTTGAGAGTAAAAGAACGAAGTGTGATGTTGTGAAGTTTTGTTCATTATGTTTTATCATTCCTTGTAGTATTTATCGTATTTTGTACCCCCTTTTCCCATGCCCCCTCCCAAAATCACATGTTTAGTCTTTACTTGTTATTGTGTCGTACGTATAATATTATCTGCACATGTTTATTTTTATGTGCGTGTCTTGTCAAAGCTTTGTCACTACCTCGTCAAGGTTAGGCTCGACACTTACATATTATATTGGGTCGGTTGTACTCATACTATAAATGCACTTCTTGTGCAGATTTTTGTATTGGTCCCAGCTGTGCGTTAAGCGTTTCAATTTGGATTTGCTTTTGGAGACTCGAGGTAGTTCTTCTGGCGATGGCAGACGTTGAGGTCCCCTTCCAGTTCCCCCGGTTTACTGTTCTTTTCATTCAAGACGTATTTATTTCAAACCCTGTTTGTACAAACTCAAGAAGCTCATGAATTGTGACTTCAGATCCAGGTTGTACTTAGATATTAAATATGTTTATGTTATTACACACTCAGTATTAATTTGAGTTCGGCATAATTATTTTTACTTATCATAACTTATTAAAATTGGCTTAATGATCCTCTAACGTTGGCTTGCCTAACAAGTGAAATGTTAGGCGCCATCAAGGTCCCGAAGGTGGGAATTCTGGGTCGTGAAAAGTTCAGTATTATTGAATCATATTATTGTTTTGAGACCTTCCTTAGGTTCATTTAATAAATTAGAACTTTTGTGCAAAGTTTGATTGTGATCCCGATGAGTTCGGCGAAGTGTCAAAGTTAAGATAAGGATTTTGATCTTAAATTCTTCGTTTTGAAATTAATTGTGGTGTTTCGAGCCTTTGGATAAATTTGGACGATGTATTTAGAATTGTTAGTATGATTGGATGGGATTTCTAGGAGCTTGGGAGTTTCAGTGTGGTTTCATATTATTTCGGATGAGTTTGCATTGCTAATTTTTTGGTGTATCTGATGAGCTTTGTGGTCGCAGAAGGAGCTTCCCTATGTAGAGTGTTTTGGTTGCTGGTGATTAGTGCATCGTGTTCGCGAGGATACGTTCGCGTTAAATTAGTGTTGAGGGAGATTGTCATGTCGTTCGTGTGTGTGGCTTAGATTTCACGAAGGGCTGGAGAAGGCCGAGCAGTAGCCTTCTGCATTCGCGTTTGGTCTCTGTTCGCATAGTTGAGAGTCCAGTTGGCCTTCACGTTCACATGGTATTTTTTGCGTTGGCTTATAAGGGTCAGAGGCAACGCTGATTTGTGTATCGCGATCGTGATGCATGTGCCGCGATCACAAAGAGTATTCCTAGAAATAATATATAAGTTTCCATTTTCGGGATTTTTCTTATTTTTTCATATTTTCTGCCCTACTACTTCACTGGGGGTAATGAATTTTACTTGGATTTGGTTTATATATTGATACTCCATGAATCTACTGAAAATAAATTTTTGATTTTTCTCTACACTTTAAGAGAAAGTATTTGGACATTTTAGTATCGATTTGGACTCGGTTTTGGAAATTAATTATAATTTTGACACTGTAGGTTATGGGTCAAGTTTTGGTATTGGTTTCGAATTTCAGGCATGCGGGTCCGGGTAATTGTTTTTAACATACATATCGAAACTTTATGGATTGGGATCGCTCCCTAATGCATTGTTGACTTCATTGGATATTGTTTGGCTTGGATTTGCGAGATTGAAGGGTTAGAGAAAGGTTTTGACGCGATTCGAGGTTGAAGACTTATCATGACCCAACTCCCACCTGATCCGCGACTCCTCCTAACACTACTTTCTAGGCATACCACCTGCTTAAAATAACAAAGAATTCAATAAAGCATAATTAAAAATCTCAACAACGGAGATATCATGAAATAATTGTGAAGCAACAGTAATACTACTATAACCATCCCAATGATTTTAGTGTCAACGAGTACATGATCACTACTTAATATCAAATACAAGGCCAAGTCCTAAATACAACTGTTAGAACAATAGAACAATAATAACACAGATAAATGAAAGAGGACTTCAAGGTATGTGGACGATATAATAGCTACCTCGTCGTCTACTAAAACGCTGGCACCAACACAACTCTAGCAATCTGGAAGTACCTGGATCTGCACATGATGTGTATATTGTAGTATGAGTACAACATACCACATGTACTCAATAATTAACAAGCCTCACCTTAGCTGAAAACAATGACGAGCTTAGAAGAAATAGTCAGTGACCAATATGAATAATCAGTAAAAGATCAAGATGTAAAGGAAACAATATAAGTAATTAAATCAATGATATCATATTCAACTCATTCAAATTGCAGGAATTTAGACATGCTTTCGAAATATAACAATTACAGCCCAACACGGGTAAAATATATCATCTACTGGCTAGCATGACGAAAGTACATATCTATGCCTACATCTCAAATATACATATCAATTTTATATCACCATAATGAACCATCAAGAATAACCACACTCAGCACCTTCACGGTGCTGGCACAAGGTCCTTCACCATCACACACAACTACACTTTGCACTATACGAGTGCCTGGCATAAATTCCCCTCAGAGTGAAATATACATGTCGTGTGAAAAATATCACAGTGAAATTATCAAGTACACTCACTCTCAGCACACTCAAGGTGCCTGGCACAAATACCCATCTTTAGCATACAGACAATCACTCAGCATTGTATGGGTGCCTAACTCTAAAGCCCCTCACCATCACACACACAGTCGCTCAACACTTTACGACTGTTTGACACAAATGCCCCTCACCAAAGCACATATATGTTTGTTATTGTGCTCACTGTAATATCACACTCCGGAGGGGCAGATCCTGGCCCAAACGCTAATCAATATCACATATCCCAATAGTGGAGCGTGGTGCACAAGTCGCCCCAAATCATTACTAGTCAGCTTAATATGGTCCCGTTGTACACATCACCTCAAAAAAATTACCAATTAGGCTCTATTGCCCATGCTCAGTCATCAACCGCTCAAGTCTTTGTTAACAACATCACACAATACTCAATTTAGTGGTGTTATACATATGTCGTATCATTAACATGTGAGGAATCAAAATAAGAAAAATACTAAGACGCAGATATCAAACACGAATATAGCATCATGACTTAGAGTATGTGTAAAATTAAGGCAAAAATCTCCAAACAACAGGAATAGTTCTATCATGTCTGAAACAAATAAGCATATAGACTAGACAAAATTTCTAAAATAAATCAGATCCAAAATAATCATACGAGTGTATAAAATACGAGTGTAATGAGGCATGAATGCAAAACAAGTCTCATGATAGAATAAAATCCATACAGATCACGAATATCTCGATGCACACACACGCGCCCATCACCTAATACGTGTGTCACCCCCAAAAAATCTTAATTAGCTAGTTCCCAATGATAATTACCATCAAATCCAAGTTTAGATATGTTAAATACCTCAAATTGCGGGAATCAATACTCCAAAAATCCATTTCCACGTGAACCGGCCACCGAGCGACTCGAATCTAGCCAAAGAAACTTAATATAATCAGCAGAAGCCATCAGAAACAATTCCATATGATAAAGCCAAGATGCTGAATCAAATATGCAAAGTCAACCCCAGGCTCGCACCCTGACACTCGACAAACTCATAAATTTAGAACACCCATTCTTATACGAGTCCAAGTATGTGTATTTTATCCAGTGCTAACCACAAATCGACCCTGGAATTATCAAATTTCACTCTCTAATAACATAGTCTAAAAATTCCAAATTTTACCTTAAATTCACATAAAGTAGGTGTAATAATCTATGGAAAATCAATATCTATAATCATAATTAAATAAATTTCACTTACCTCTTATATTGCAGCAAAACGTCTCCCAAAAGATGCCCTTAGCAGAGCTCCACAACTCCCAAAATGTGAAAATGATCAAACACTTTGAAAATATAAGATCTTCCAGTGATTCCGCATCCGTGATCACGAAACGTATTTGTGGTCAAAACATAGCATATGCGATCATCCCTCAGCACCTGACCTTCCACTTCTACTGTGCACAAAGAGCACATGTGTTTCTTCTTCTACGTATCTCCAACCGCACCTGTGGCATCACTTCTACAGGAGATTGTATGCCCATGCGTACCCAACTACACCTTCCCAGCTTTGCTTCTGGGCCTCCATTCCTGCATTTGCTTAATCACACCTGCAGCCACTCTTTCGCAGGAGCGAAAGCACCAACAACAAGAAATCATCAGCTATATAACCAAGTCCAAAAATGATTTAACATCAAATCGAAACATATTCGGGGCCCCACGGGACCCTGTCCAACCATTCCAGCCAATCCCAAAACACAACATGAACCTACTTGAAGCCTCAACCCACATAAAATAATATCAAAAATCACGAATCACATCCCAATTCAAGACTAATAAACTAATGAATTTTCAACTTCCAAACCTTATGCCAAACCATATCAAATAAACTCCGAGTGACCTTAAATTTTTCATGCAAGTCCAAATAACACAACAGAGTTATTCCAACTCTTGAAACCAATTTCCGAACCCGATATCAATAAAGTCAACTCCTGGTCAAACTTATAAACCTTTCAAACCGTCAACTTCAAACTTTCTCCAAAAGGTTTGGACCAACATACGGACCTCAAAATTCACATTCGGACACACTCCTAAGTCTAAATTAACCATAAGAAGCTATTGCAACCATCAAAATAACATTCCGGAGTCGTTTACACAAAAGTCAAACTTCGGTCAACACTTACAACTTAAACTTCCAATCTTGGGATTAAGTGTCCCAATTTGCTCCAAGACCTTTCCGAAACCAATCTAACCACTCCGGCAAGTCACATAACCACAAATGAACATAAAAGAGGAAATAAATAGAGGAACGGGGCTACAATACACAAAATGATCGATTAGGTCGTTACGTTTTCCCTCTCTTAAATAAACATTCTCTCCCTCTTAAACTAGGGTAGAATATGACCTAGAGTCTTAAATAGGCCAGTATATATGCTATGATACTCCTTCTCAGTCTCTCAAGTAGCCTCCTCGACGGCATGAACTCTCCATTGAACCTTCATCGATGCATTATTTTTCGACCTCAACTTTCGAACTTGCCGTTCTAAAATTGCCAACGACACCTCATCATAAGTCAAATCCCCATCTATTTGCACCATGTTGAAGTCCAAAATTTGAGACAAATAACTATAATATATCGAGAGCATAGAAACATGAAACACTGGCTGAACTTCTGATAGACTAGGTGGCAAGGCAAGTTAGTAGGCCGCCTCTCCAACTCTTTTAAGCGCCTCAAAATGACCAATATACCTAAGGCTAAACTTTCCCTTCTTTCCGAACCTCATCACACCCTTTATGGGCGAAACTATGAGTAGGACCGTCTCACTCACCATATATGCAACATCATGAGCCCTCTTATCAGCATAAATCTTCTATATAGGCTATGCAGTATGAAGCCGCTCCTGAATCAACTTTACCTTCTCCAAAGCATCATGAACTAAATCAGTTCCCAACATCCTAATCTCCCTAGGATCAAACCAGCCAACCGAATTATGACACTTCCTCCCATATATGGCCTCGTAAAGAGCCATGTGGATACTTGGCTAATAGTTGTTATTGTAGATGAACTATGTTAATGACATAAATTGATCCCATGAACCACCAATATCAATAACACAAGCACGTAGCATGTCCTCCAATATCTCAATAGTTCACTTGGACTGCCCGTCCGTCTAGGGATCAAATGTTGTGCTATGCTCGACCTCAGTGGTCTACTCTCGCTGCACTGCTCTCCAAAAATGTGTTGTGAACTCTATGCCTCAATCAGAGATAATTGACACGGGCACACCATGAAGGCGAACAATGTCACAAATGTAAATCTGAGCTAGATGCTCCGACGAATAGGTTGTCATCACTGGAATGAAGTGTGCAAACTTGGTCAGTCTATCCACAATAACCCACACTGTATCAAATCCCCTCTAGGTCCGTGGAAGTCCCACTACAAATCCATGGTAATACTCTCCCACTTCCAGTCCAAAATATCAAGCCTCTGAAGCAAACCACAAGATTTTTTATGCTCATACTTCACCCGCTGACAATTCAAACACCGAGAAACATACTAAAAAATATCTTTCCTCACCCTTTGCCACGAATAATGATGCCTTAAATCTTGGTACATATTCGCGGTACCTTGATTAAAGGAACACCGCAAAGTATAGGCCTCCTCCAATATCAACTCTCGCAATCCATTTACATTTGGAACAAAGATCTGACCCTATAGCCTCAATATCCTACCATCGCCGATAGTAGAATCCTTAGAATCACCATGCAGCACCGTGTCCTTTAGGACAAACACGTGGAGATCATCATATTGATGCACCTTGATGCACCCAAACCAAGAAGAACGCGAGAACATGCAAGAAACAACATGACTAGGCTCTGAAATATCCAGTCTTATGAATCGATTAGCCAAATCCTAAGCATCCAATGCTAACGGTCTTTCCCTAAATGGAATATAAGGAAGACTCCCCATGCTCTGATCCTTCCTACTCAAACCATCGGCCCACCGTATTGGCTTTCCGTGGATGATAAAAAATGGTGATATAATAGTCCTTTAGTATATTTAACCACCTTTGTTGCCTCAAGTTCAGATCCTTTTTCTTGAATAAGTACTGTAGACTCTTGTGATCTGTTATCACCTCAGAAGACACGCCATAAAAATAATGCCTCCAAATCTTCAGAGCATGAACAATGGCTTCCAACTCCAAATGATTTACATGGTATTATTTCTCGTAGGGCTTCAACTAACGGGAATCATAAGCAATAGACTGTGTAAGAACCCGATCCCGAAGGCAAAACCAGAATTGGAACTGTAGTTAAGGCATTCTTGAGCTTTTGAAATTTCTCCTCACACCCATTAAACCACCTGAATGGGACACCCTTAAGTGTCAATATAGTCAATGGGCTGCTAAAGATGAAACACTCCCCCTCCTCCCACAATATGGCGATAATACCCAGCAAAACCAAGGAAACTCTAGATTTCTATAGCAGTAGACGGTCTAGGCCAAGTCTGAACTGCCTCAATCTTCTTCTGATCCACCTTAATACCCTCACTGGATACTACATGACCAAAGAATGCCACTGAATCAATCTAAAATTCACACTTGGAGAATTAAGAATATTTCTTCTCCCTAAAAGTCTGGAGCACGATCCTCAAGTGCTCCTCATGATCCTTATAGTTATGAGAATACACCAATATGTCATCAATAAACACAATGATGAAATAATCAAGGTACGACTAAAACACATTGTTAATCAAATGCATAAAGGATGCTGGGCATTGGTCAATGAAAAAACATCACCAGAAACTCATAGTGACCATAGCAGGTAATGAAATTCATCTTCGAAAAATTTTAAGTTTGAATCTTCAACTAATGTTACCTCGATCTCAAATCAATCTTCGAGAATAACGTAGCACCTTTAAGTTGATCAAAAAATTCATAAATATGTGGTAGTGGGTACTTGTTCTTGATGGTAACCTTGTTCAGCTACCTATAGTCAATACATATCTTATAGAACCATCTTTCTTCTTCACAAATAGAACCGATGCACTCCAAAGTGACACACTGGGCCTGATAAAGCCCTTGTCAAGCAATTACTAAAGTTGTTCCTCTAACTGCTTTAGCTCAACTGGTTCCATGCGATACAGTATAATAGAGATGGGCTGAGTACCCGACACTAAGTAAATATCAAAATTAATCTCTACTGGGTGGCATGCTTGACAGGTCTATTGGAATGACATCTCGAAAATCCCTCAGTACCAGAACAAACTCAAAGGTAGGAGTATCCGCACTAACATCTCTCACGAAGGCCAAATATGCCAAGCACACCTTCTCAACTATCCGTTGAGCCTTTAAATATGAAATCACCCTACTTGGAACATAGTCTAGGGAAACTCTCCACTCAACCCTAGGAAACCCCATCATTGCTACATTCACATTCTTAGAATGACAATCAAGAATAGAATGACATTACGTCAAAATCGTCCATACTGAGTAACAATAGATCCACCCTAGTCTCAAAACTCCCAAAGGTAACCACACACGACCAATATACCTGATCCACCATAATGGAATGACCCACCGATGTACATACATGATCATTCATAACTAAGGAATCATGAGGCATATCTAAATAACGAGCAAAATAGGATGACACATACGAATAAGTGGGATCAGGGTCAAATAATACTGAATCATCCCTGTGGCCCACGTAAATAATACATGTGATCACGACGTTAGAAGCAACTGCCTTTTTCCTTGTGAGAAAAGCATCGCAATGAGAATGAGCACAACCTGAATGACCCCTCCTCTAAGGCGACCTCATCCCGTAAAACCTCCACCCCAAGCTGGCTGAGTGGGCGGTGTAGCTGCTAGTGCAAGAGTCATAGCCTGGCCTCCCTGCTGCATTGGACCTTTGTAATGATGGAGCAATACTTCCTCACATTCCCTAACTCTCCATAATCGTAGCAATCTCGAACTAGATAAGATTGACTGTGGGGCTTGAGTCGGAGCCTATGAGCTAGAATAACAACAGATAGAATCTGGTACTAACGAACCCTGGACTGATGGAATATGATAAGAGCTCTAAGGTGGGAGTGCACTAAATGATGAATGAACTAGATCAGCACTATATGAAATGTGCCTAACTAAAAAACCATATGGAATCTAACGATCTTCTTCAGCATGCCTAAAAGGATTACCCCTGCTATAATGTAACTGACCTCCAAACAAGGTACCACTAAAACCACCTGAACCACAGGACCTCTTTCCCTCCCTCTCCTTGCGCTCAAATATGTGAACTTGCTCCAACATCCTAACAATCTCGACCACATGGTCAAAACTAGCATCCTTACATGCCCCCCTAGCCAAACTGTAATGTAGTACATAGTTGAGGCTATCAATCGAACCTCCTGATTCTCTGTGATGACCCAAAAAGTCATCTTATGTAAATTTAATTATGACTGTATTCCGAGGCCCCAAAAGCCTCTATTAATGTAACCTCGATATGCGTGCGCAGCCCGGGCACGTCGCCGGGAAGCCTTTATGTGAAAAACTTGATAAAGAGTGGAATTTATGATAATTAATTGAATAAAGTTGACTTTGGTCAACCTTTTTGGTAAACGGACCCGGACCAGTGATCTGACGGTCCTGGAAGGTCCGTAGGAAAATATGGGACTTGGGCGTATGCCCGGATTCGAATTCCGAGGACCCAAGTCCGAGAAATGAATATTTAAAGGAAATTATTTTCTAAAAATAATAAAGGCTTATGAAAATGAACCTCGATGTGAAACCTGTGTTGCTGGGCCCGTATTATGGTTCTGGAGCCCGGAACAGATTCAATATGCGTTACTTAAGTTATATGTGAAATTTGGTAAGAAATGGACTTGATTTGACGGGTTTCGGATCAAAATGGAAAATTTAGAGTTAATGAAGTTTTGAGAAATCTCATATAATTTTAATTTGGTTTGGAATGTGATTTTATGTTCCAGAGGTCCGAATGAAATTCCGAGACCGG
Source organism: Nicotiana rustica (assembly GCA_005239535.1). Classification (NCBI taxonomy): domain Eukaryota; kingdom Viridiplantae; phylum Streptophyta; class Magnoliopsida; order Solanales; family Solanaceae; genus Nicotiana; species Nicotiana rustica. The sequence goes on from ML487921.1 coordinate 68,085, forward strand.
GGATAGTTTCGTTATGTCGCTCATCACTTGTCTGTAAAATTTGGGGTCGTTCCGAGTAGTATAGGTCGGTCCTGCGCGTTGTTATAGAAATCAAGAACTTAGAAATCCTTAAGTTTGATCCTAGGGGTTTTAAGGGGTGATTATTGGATTTAGCACTATTTTGGGTGTTCCGAAGGCTCGAGCGAGTCCGTATTATTAGTTAGGACTTGTTGGTATATTTGGACGGGGGCTCGGGTTGGCCCAGGTGCCTCCTGGACACCACACGAGGCTAAAAACCAGCTAAAGAAGCAGTTGGTGCACCTGATCTGGTGTGACCGCAGGTGCGATTTCCCAGCCGCAGGTGCGGGACCGCTCCTGCGATCCAACCCTCGCAGGTGCGAAGGTTACGCAGGTGCGGTTCCTCTTCCGCAGGAGCGGAACCGCAGGTGCGGTCTCCAGCTCCGCAGGTGCGACCCCAGCCCCTCTTTCCCAATTCTGCAGGTACGGTCCTCGAGCCGCAGGTGCGGAACCCCTGTACCAGGCAGTGAAATTTCATTTAAACACGGGATTGAGTCATTTCTTCCATTTTCCATCTTCTTCCTTGTGTTATTTGGGAAATTCCTAGAGGGTCTTCAACCTAGTACTTGAGGTAAGTAAATTCCCTATCTAACACTAGTTTCAAACATTAATTCCTAGTTAAATTCCCTACTCAATTATCTAAAATCATTGAATTTGGTAGTAATTTTAGGGCTCTTAAGGATTTTTTGATTTTCCATTTTAGGCCATGAATTCAAGTAGAAATCACACCTTAATGATCCTTTGGCTATGGGTGAGTGATCCCTTCGAGAATTTTTGGAATTTGAACATGCGGGACCGGGGTTGAAATTTGGGAATTCTTCAAGAATAGCGATTTTATTGAATAGCTAGGATAATTTCCTGCATTGTGCATGCATTGATATTATTGTATACCTTTTTACTAGTTGAGAGTCCTCAGGTGTAGAGTTCGGAGTTTCGAGCGCAATTGTGGTCCGAGGGGTAGATTCGACACAAGGTGAGTCTCATTTCTAACCTTGTAAAAGGGAATTGTCCCCATAGGTGATGTATATGCTATGTGTAAACTGTTTGGGGGCTACGTACGCACCAAGTGACGAGAGTCCGTACGTAGAGGCTATCATTGTTATGTCCGGGTAGTTAGACCCACATCATGACTTATATGTTTCCTCGTAATGCCTTATATGTTTCCTCGTGATGCCTTATATGCTTCCTTGCAATGCTTTATATGATTCATTGTGACGTCATATGTACTATGAGATGATGTTTTGTATAGTATTGTTCCTCTAACGCTTTATGGAAAATTGTTGAATGGAAAGGAATTTGTTATAGAAAGAACGTATTATAAGATATTGGGATTGGGTAGTACGCCACGGCAGAGTTGAAAAGTGTTTGTAATATATATGGGATCTGGCCGTATTCCACGACATAAATCAAAAGTATGTTAAATATATGTGGGATCGGGTCGTACGCCACGGCAGAGTTGAAAAGCATTTGTTATATATGTATGAGACCGGGCCGTACGCCACGACGAGTTTAGAAGGTACCTTATGGGAGCATTTAATATGTATTTAATATGTACGCATGCTGCACTTTTGTACTTAACTGTACAGTTTCTGAGGCCGGTGCTTCTGGTTATTGTACCGGAGATAGATCCTGAGCTTCTAGACTTGACTTCACGGTGAGCTGCTTCCTCTGGCGATTCCCAGCAGCACCATGGAGTTTTCACTTACTTTTGTTATTTTCCCCGTTTATTTCATCCAGACTATGGATTTGTATATATATTTCTTTCCTTTTGTATATTCCGTTAGTATGCCCATGACACCCGTGACACTAGTTCCTGGCACACACGTAGTGCATATTTTGGGGTTGTACAGGCATACATATTCTTTGTTTTGGCCATGTAGTGTTATGCTTTTATTTTCATATCAAGCTATCATCATGTTTAACTATTTAAAATTTGTAAATATTGACTTGTTTAATCAAATGGGAAGGGTAACACTTAGTGTAATTCATATTGGCTTGCCTAACCCCGTCGTTGGGCGCCATCACAACCTGAATTAGGATTCTGGATCATGACATTCTCTCTCTCTCGATGGGAACTAACCATAATGCATAATGTTCTAGATCTGCGAATCTAATCTCGTATAGGTTCACAGTCATCTCCTTAGCATAGCTGCTCAAACTCTTTATGCAATTCATCTCAATGAGTTCGTGGAACAAACTTATCTAAAAAGAGAACTGAAAACTCCTGCCATGTAAGTGGTGTTGTGCTGGTTGGCCTGCCTAGCTCATAATTCTGCCACCATCTATAGGCTGCCCCTGTCAGCTAAAAGGTAGTAAAGGAAACTCTACTGGACTCCGGCGGATCAATATTCCTAGATCGCTGTTGATACGCAATTTTTCCCTAATATTTACCAAATATATATATATATATACTTTGGTTCGATTCTCTAATTTATGTGGCTATTGTGTCTATGTTCATTATCGATTCTTTGTGATTAACGAATATTTCCATATTTTTTGATAATTCTTACCTACCCCAAATTAGGGTTTTCAAACCTTTTCAACCTGACCAAAATAGGTCCAATATTATGATTTAATGTTATTCCGCCTCTGTTCAACCCACTATGTGTGATCTTTTTCCTTTATTTTTGTTTATCACATTGATTTCACACTTTCCCTAAAACTAGGGTTTGAAACTTTTCCCTTTTTCTTACTGACTCTGATGAATCTTTCCTTTTCTGGGTTCGACTACTCTCTTTCCTTAAGTTTCCCTGAATTTTACTTTAGTATTTGCCTAAATATTCTGAATGATTTTGTGTTTTGATATTATATGTTTTTCCCTAATTTTTACTTTAATGGCTTCCTTAAATATTCTGAACGATTTGTGTTTTGGTATTTTTGTGTGTTTGCCTTAAATATTCTGAACGATTTGTGTTTTGGTATTTTTGTGTATTTGCCTTAAATATTCTAAATAAATTTTTGTGTTTCCTTGACTTATTGAATCCTTGATTTATGCCCTAAATTACCTCTAATTGATTCCAGTATATTTTCTTTCTAACCTACTAGAATTTGAAGGATTTGTTTTCATGATTTTGTGTTAATTTTTATCACTATATATACTCTTCCCTCACTCCCTTTACAGGATCACCTTCGACACTTCTTTCTGAACTCACTATAGTCATACTAGACAAAACGTTATTCTATAATATGTCTTTGGCCGGTTGGAGGCCAAGGCCACTCAATTCTGAGATATTGCTATGCTTCTTTTGTGCATTTATTCGCTTAACTGGTGTGTCATTTGAATTCTACACTTTCTTTCTTACATATCTCTGATTGGCTTATGTTATTACTACTAGATCCATGGGTCAATACGCTATTATTATCAACTTTGTATGTCTTACTCTCTTTAACAATTAATTTCTCCTAATATTACCAGTTCTAAACTCATCTAAACTTTCTTAAGGTCTATTCAGTTATTGTATTGATTCCTGAAAGCCTATGAAAATGTTTACTCACTTGTCATGAATCCCTGTAGTGAATGCCTCGCATTTGTGTTAGCCTGTGTTCAGACTCTCATTGCTAGTTATAATCTGCCTCTCTGCTATTGTGACAACATGACCACTTGACCCCACACCCATCTAGTGTTTGCTTGTAATTTGGAATGGTTGTCTCATCATGTTTGAATTGCTAATTTGGGATAAACCTTTGATACAAACTGGATCATCTTTTGGTTAGACCTTTATGACAATGTTACCTGCCACTTGACATGATTCAAAGTGATAATTTGTATATGTGTCTTAATTTGGAACTGTAATTTCACCCCTCTGCTAGCATGTTGCACTTCCCCTTATACGATTATTTGACTCATCACAATGTTGTTCTGATTTTCTTGATAATCACACTAGGTTGTGTACTTAGCATAATTCAACCATTTTTTAACTTATTTCGCACTTACGATCTTGCCAAACCTGCAAACATGTTCTTTGTCAACCTTTCTTTAGCATATGATTGTTGTTGTGATAAGTGTGGAACCTGTTAAGCTAGTTCTTTTCTAATTTATATGATTTGTTTAAATGCCTTCTTGTTAACTCAACTTGATCATGTCTGAATCCCCATTTATTGTTTTCTCAATTTCAGTCCTTTCTTTCCATGCCACCTAAGCTCTTTTAAATCCTATTCTTAGCCGGCTGAAAGCCAAGGCTACTTAAAGTTCTTTCATTTGGCCTCCCTAGTGTGAGCACTTCTCATGGTTCATTTGAGACCCTTGTGAACTTTGACACACTATGATTTGGTCCCTAATCCCTCATCTGAATTGTCTTTGTTAACCATCCTAGTGTGAGCACTGCCCAGGGTTCTTGAAGCCTTTGGGAACTCTAACACACTAAGGCGTTGGTTCTGTATGCTCAACCATGTCTTGTTCTTACTGGGTGAATCACTCAATTCTTGGTTTCTTTATGTCTATAAGTATGTAACTTTGAGGATGTTGTAAGTTGTGAGAATGAGGGCCTAGCCTGGCCAAGTATATTTTGGGCATGTTGTAAGCTCCCTATAGCTATTATATTCTGTAATTTATGCTATTCATTTTGTGTCTATAATAATTATTGTAATAATATTTTGGGGATATTAGTGAAATTGGGAAAGGGGATTTAATATTATACTTGTATTAAATTGGGTAGAAAGCATGCCTATAGGTTAAATGTGTTATTGTATGTTCAATTGTCGTGTGTTAGAAATCATGCTTATAGGTATTCTGTTATGTTCAATCACTATATATTAGTAATCCTGCCTATAGGTTCGTCACTTGGTTCAATTGTGTTCTATTTCTACTTGTTAGAAACCGTGCCTATAGGGAATTGTATGATTCAATGTGCGTGCAAGATTCTATTTACATGCTGACCTATTCAACAATTATAGAAATCAGGTCTATAATATCTAAAATTAGCTTTAATTGTAGAAATAATGTCTGTAGGTCTGAACCAGTTTAATTATCATCTCGCTCGTTTAGTAAGGAGTTTTCAACACTGTGTCTTTGTCATCACTAGAAAACATGTTTATAGGACTAAATAAGTAATTCCGATTATTCTTCTGTGATTACCACTTTCATTATTGTGTAGAGAGCTTAGACATCATGCCTATAGGTTTAATCCCCTTATGCTTAAAATCAGTAGGCAAATTATGTAGGCTTTTGGAAAGCGTATTAAGGAGTGGCCTCTGCATATAAACTGTCTGCTCATTAATTCAGTATTACATAGATATCCTGCCTATATGATTCTGCAACCTTAACTCATTAAAACTTGTCAATGTTAATCAATTTCACATGCATTTGTTGTCTAAGAGCAGAGGCTAACTTGAGCCCTTATTTGCTTATATGTCAAAGTCCAAAATGTTTTGTATGTCGCCTAGTATTTTCCCTTTTGAGCAACCTGAGTTAAAATCTGGAACAACCCTGAAATAGAGGTCCAAATGCTTCCTGAACCATAGGTATGGGACGGGTAGTGCACGCATAGAGTACGACTTAGAGTTGACTAGTGCACTTTAGGTAAAAAACTTAAAGATAGTAATTGGGTAGAAGGAGATGATAGTATGCGCCCGCTCAATAATATGAGTAACACCCCATCTTGAGGGAGTTACGACGTATTATTTTTGTTGCACGGGGTGATCTTTTAGGCTAAAAAACATAGGACCCCTCCCCCCCCCACCTTTGTTTAAAGTTAATCATTTTGGTCGTCCAAATTGCTTCTCTTCTGTTAGACTAATTCATATTATTCGACTTCGGAAGGGACCTACCGTTGTGGACCGCGAGGAGTGCCTAACACCTTATCCTCAAGGGTAATTTGATCCCTTACTCGATCTTTGGTGACACAAACTGATAAAACCGGAGTTATCTGTAAATAGGTGCCCTACCGTACCTTAATCCGTTAGGTGGCGACTTTATTTTAATACCCTTCCTTAAAAGAGTTGTCATGTGTCAAATCCTGATTTTGCAAGAAAGAGGGGCATTCCAACCGCTCCAACCTCTTATGTTTATCACCAGATATATGTGGACCAACCTCGGCCTGAACTGGTAACACCATTGGCGTCTGATAACCTTGAGCTAGTTGCTTTGATGTGCGAGCAGCGGGAGTCTAGGATCTTCCCCTAGCCTATGAGATAGTTGGTACAACTGGTATTGTGCCCGCCTAAGCCAAGCTCGTGCACACACTCAAGATCTTGGCCCATGCCACGTGAAGACCATGTACAGCAATAGGTACTTCCAGTGTCTGAGCTTGTCCCAATGGCTCAACAATATCCGTAACCTGATCCTTCACTGGGGAAATTGGTTGCTCCACATGTGCTTCCATAGTTATAGT
>ML487921.1:80440-103105 GCA_005239535.1 Nicotiana rustica
TATATATATATATATGTATGGCATTTGTAAGGACCCATAAAATCCTTAACCAAAATGATGCCTAGTTAGATCCCCATGTTGTCATAGCGGGTCGGACTTAGAGTAAAGGTGCCCTACGAACTTAAAGGAAGAAAATTTGCAAAAATTTGCAAATCTGTGGTCCACTATGTGGTCGCAGAGCCACTATGCGGACCGCATAACGGCCGCAAAGTGGGCCAGATTGCGGGCCAATTTAAGGGTGATTATGCGGTCCAAAATGCGATCGCATACCTTATATGCAGACAGCATAATCCATCACATATTTTCCTTGGATATTTGCGAGGGGAGTTCTCTGGCGCATTATGCGACCGCAGAACAGGTATGCGGGTCGCATAATGGCCGCATACCGGACAATTTGTTTCCTTTTCTTTCGCCAGTCGAGGTCGTTTCTGCGGCAGGTTTGCGGGTCGCATGTCCATTCTGCGGTCGCATATGCGACCGCATAATTGAGTCGGGGCACCCTATTTTCATATTCTTATAACCCGACCCCATTTTAATAAATAGGCTTAGGGGCTTCATTTGGGTCATTTACTACTGATTTTAGAGAGAGTTAAGACCAATATAGAGTGAGAAAGAAGGATCCTAGCTTCATAATCACCCAAGTCTTGCTTAAATCTTCAACAATCAAGGAAGATAACTAATAGATTGTTCTCCATCCGAGTAAGTCCCACTTCCAAGATTTCATGTAAGAGGTTAAGGGTTCAAATATGTTGTGGGGGTTAGAAATAGGCCATGCATGTGGAACTAAGTTGTAGTATGTGATATTAAAGAATTAATTTGGGTAGTTCCTGTTAAAGTTTGTTGAGGGGAGATGGAATTGCCATTTTTAAGCCTTGTAGTCTACTTCACATGTTACGTGTTTGATTAAATTCCTAAGAGAGTTACACCATGGGAAATCTTCCTAATTATTAATCAATTTCTGCTATCTCCTTATAGATTATTATTGCTAGAGATGTTGGTGTATTGTAGAAACTTAAAGAAAGCTCAACCAGGTATGTTGGCTAAACTTCCTCCTTCGGAATGAAATTCCATAATGTTTTACAATGGTTTAAGTATAATCGGCTCGAAATTCCTAATTTCTATATTTCGGGTCATCCCGTATGAACTTACAAACTTGATTATTTTGAATGAGCTTATTATCAAAAAATAGANACAGGACCCAATAGTAGTAGCTGAGTTGCTATCAGAGTTCCTTCGGAGGCATCGATGTAAGGCCCTAAAAAATTTTGCTAAGAAATTTAGGATTCCGGGGTGCCAAGTAGTCTAATTATAATGTTTTAGGTGCTATAAATGTGATGTGATTGGATTGGTCATGGTAAATAAGCGTATAAGTCAAATTGGAAAATTTCATAACAGGCTAAAATTCCTAATGAGTTGCTCAAGTCAACCCTTTGAACGAGATCATCTAAATGTATGTATATATATATATATATATATATATATATATATATATNGAAATTGTATGTCTTTGAGTCGTATTCTAAATAGAACTAGTATACCAACTGGGTGAAGAAAAAACTCGATAAGCTTAATACGCCTAATTGCTCCTATGTGTGCTTAATGACTTGATTGAGTATGTTTCGTTGTTGATAATCCATAAAGGTGTTAAAAATGAATTGAATGAACTGAGAAAGAGTTATTCAAGAATAATTGGTGTATTGCTTGTTTATGACTTTGATGTGTGTTTCTATTGCGGGTTGGTATGCCTTAATCATTGAGAAGAAACGTTTTGTGTTTAAAGTTTCAATTGCTGATGAACTTTATATATATGATTTCTAAAATACTTTGTATGTTGGAAATGAGTGGTGATCCTTGAAACTGAAATAAGGGAAAGTATGGAATACGAAATACGACCATCGTGCTATGAATAGAGAAATTTGAATAAGGCCCAATGAGCCGAGGAAATATTTCTATTGTGAGAGGTTGAAAATGCTAACAAAGATTTGTACAATGTGAACGATTTCTGAAATGGATACATTTATGCATATGTGTTACCTTCGTGTGCAAACTAACTAAAAATATTTTTTGGGAGTATCAATAGAAAAATTGAGAAAGGGTGGGTCATAAGGCCCACACCTGAAACTACACGTGTCGGTGTAGGGGTGGATTATGGATTGTGATGGTTCCCCTTAATTGGGATGAAATTGGTACCTGTGAATTGGCAAAATGAAAGAGACCAACCCACACGACATATGTGGGAAGGCGGCTTAGCTGATCGGGTTGAGATTAGACTCCATATTGCGCACATGGTGGTACTACTACTGTAACAACTTTCTTTTGCATCATATGTCAAACCACGTTGTCCGTGGGGAGATGTCTTACCCGATCGGGCAGAGATCAGACTCTGTGCTAATAAAGAAGATGGAATATCGGTCCTAATGATCTCCCAGTCAAATGTGTGTGTATACATTTATATATATATATATATATATATATATATATAAACTATTTTCGTACTGTTTCAATTGGCTATTTGAATATTGTTTCTATGTGTTATTTTAGCCTCTATGGATAATCTATTTTGAAAGATGATTTTTGGTTATACATACTAGTACTATTCGATAGTACTAACGTCCCTTTTTCCAGGGGCTCTACATCCCTTTTATGGATGTAGGTAACTATGTAGTTGGGAGCGCCGATCGCATGTAACGGTGCCTTCTCCTTCTCCCCCATAGCAGTTTTTGCGAGCCCTGCTTCCTCCCGGGGTCATGTGTAGTATTTGTTGTACTTATTTTGTAAAAGTCACTAAATTTTGAGGTATATCCGGGGCCTTATCACCGGCATTTTCATATTTCTCCTCAGTTATATTTAGAGGCTCCGTAAACAGATTGCGGGTGGTGTCGGGTGTTAAAAATTTTGAACTAGAAATGTTGCTATTTTGGCAGAATGTTTCCTTCGCATCTATTAATTATAATATTCTTGATATTATGGTTGAAACTGATAATGAAAACATCTTCATTCCCTTCATACCAAAAACCCCATTAGAGACTTGTGAGCTTGGGAGGAGCACACCATGACCTAGCTATTGTTAAGGTAAGTTAATTCCTTCCTAATACTAGTTTCATGCATGCATAATTAATGGGATTACCTACTTAATTAATGGAAAATCAAGAATTGGGTAGTGAATTTAGGGTTCTTGAGAAATTGGCGTATTGTCCATTTAATGTTATGAATTCAAGTAGAAACTTCATATTAATGATTCTTAGGCTATGGGCGAGTGATTCCTCCGAGCATTTTCGTGATTCGAGCATGGGAATTGGTTATTGAGTAATTATTGATGTTAATAAATCCATTATGTCTAGACATTATCGATTCAGAGTTGGATTCGAGAGGAAAGGCTGTGATTGAGGCTTGACTTGCATTTTGGAGCCGAGGTAAGTGTTTGGCCTAACCTTAGCTTGAGGGAATATGTATAGAGTCTTATTTTCTATGTGTAAATCATGTCCAACATATAGATGAGGTGACGGGTACCTATATATTGTGGTCAAGCATTCCCGTAGGTCAAATGTGATGAATCATACCGTGTTCTTAATATTCTCTGTACTATGAGTAATCGGTGATTTAGACATGATACCTTCAGGTTGTTCCATGACATGGGGAGTTATTGTGTTATTTGTTTTAGTTGAGGTCTTTACTGTTGATATTGTATTTCTGATGCGAGGTTGGTTATAGTTGAGTCCCTTACCGGGACGATAGAGTTTTATGAGTATTTCCATACACTTGAGACTTCTTATTATTGATTTTCACATTATATTGTTGCTTTTATATTATTTATCGCACGAGGGGACATGCCGTGTTGAATGTTAATTATTTATCACACGAGGGGACATGCCGTGTTGATCGTTTATTATTTATCGCACGAGGGGACATGTCGTGCTGATTGTTTATTATTTATCACACGAGGGGACATGTCATGTTGATTGTTATTGTTATCGCACGAGGGGACATGCAGTGCCGATGTGTTACTATTTGATACACGAGGGGACATTCCATGCCGAGTGATTTGTGAGGTGATGCACGAGGGTTTATGTCATGCCTTGTGTCATTTTTTATCTGTTCTGAGGTGTTAAATTCATGTTTTTACTATTACATTTCAGTTGTTACCCTGTTCCACTATGCTAGTATTTGTTGCCCCTTTTACCCCCAGCATGTTCTCCCCATATCTGTTTTTACTTGCTTATTTCCGCCGATATCTTTCCTATTATTATATAGAATTTTGCAGGTACGTATATTTTTGTCGGTCCTAGCCTCGTCACTACTTCTCCGAGGTTAGGATCGGCACTTACTAGATACATGGGGTTGGTTGTGCTGATGCTACACCTGCACTTCTTTATGTTGTGCAGACTACGCAGCCAAAGCCGGTGGTCACTGACGGTCAGAGCATTCCATCAGTTCATACAAGAGACATCGAGGTAGACCTGCAGACGTTCGTGGGCCTTGGCGTCACCTTCTACCCTTCACTTTTAACTATGTCTTATCTTATAGTTTCAAAGACAGTCATATGTACTTATTTTCACACCATTATATTTAGTAATCTCTTAGATAGTTCGTGAGTATGTAACACCAGTTCTGGGATATGTATATGGGTTTTATTTCGAAGTTGCTATATTATTTTTTGTAATTTGTTAACCTTCATATTGTTGACCATCAATGCCTTAGTTATCTTGTCTGTTTTAGTTGCTAATAAGTATTATTTAGTTGAAACGTTGCCTTTTCTAGCGGGTTCAATGTAAGACGCAGTCATGGCCCGAAGGTGGGATTTCGGGTCGTGAGAAGTTGGTATCAGAGCTCTAGGTTGCTTAGGTCTCACCACTCATGGACAAACTTGGTAGAGTCTGAGGGATCGGTACAGAGACGTCTGTACTTATCCCCCAGAGGATGCGAAGTTAGGAATAACTCCACATTTCTTCATCTCCATCGTGCGAATTTATTCTATCATTGATGATTGAACTTGCCTACTCTGTCCTCTCACTAATCTTGACAACATGCGAAGCGTCTTCGACCATACAAGAGATGAAGCTCCAATGACATCTACGATCAAGGGTAGAGACAGAAGCAGAGCGCAGTCTAAAGCTCGAACATCATCACCTATTATACAGTCTCAAATGGATCTAGATGCGGAGGTTGTAGCTCAGTCAGTATATGTGGGCTAGATCAGATTCCGAAAGGATTTATAGCTACTTCATGGCTGCAGGATGCACTAGTCCGTTTATTAAGGTTGGACAAGTTACCAACAAGTTCCACTCCATTTCAGTGGTATATCTTTTGAGGACCCACATGATTTTCTTGACCGACTCTATGAGGTATTGCTCAGCATGGGAATAAGTGTATAGCAACGGGGTTGATTTATATGAGCTGTGAAGTTTAACATCGTGGATTCTCAGGTATTGTGGCCTATGACTTGTGCCACGTGGGGAGGTCCACTGTCAAGGAATAGATTGCGAGGCCACGTGTCATATGGGTTTTGGTTTGGAATGTATAAGGCCGGGGATTTTTTGTAAGAGATAAAGCTGGGAATTTCGGTACGTCTACCTCCTTAATAACCCTATACCTCAGTACCAAAGGAGTTATTCAAACAACTTGATGTCTGCAAAAGTCTACTCAGCGTGGAAGTCACGGCTGTGTCGGGTCAGAATATGCCATCAGGTTCGATAAGTTAACCCGTCATGCTCTTATGTTGGTTCATATAGCTAGAGGGCGAGTCCCTAGACTCATTAAAGGACTCAAAGATAATTGTAAATTTTGGACGACTCAGAGCAAGATGATACTTTATGTCGGCTAGTGGTAGAAATTGCCCTGGGCTTGGGAGAGTCATATTTCATCAGAGCACTCAGGCTACGTGCTCCATTGCAGCTACAACTCAACTTCATGACCACCTAGGGGGAAAAAAGAGTCGGAATGTCGAAAGTGGAGGTTAGATTCTTAGAGGTGGAGACCTAGTCTATTGATATATTTTCTATGGTATGGATGAGGTCGTTACATTAAATTGTGTCATTAAAAGAACAATCTCTAAATTATTATAAAATGATGATTTTCTTAACTTAATTCGGTTATGCTTATCTAATAAAATTCTTCTAATATGCTCCCCTTTCGGTTTAGCTTCGTAACTCAAAAAGCCACTTATGTGGATACTTGTATTGAGAGGTTCTATGGAGATAATTGTATCTATCATTGCGTGTTGTAATTTTGCTTAACGGAAAAATATTTAAATGAAGGAAATGGAATGTTTCGATTGGCACGATATGCATATTTCTTGTGATTCGAAATTGAGGACGAGATCCTCGCGTGTCATTATGATTTGGTACGTTTTTGACGGGCTACGATCCGCGGTGAAAGTTATATAAAGATGAGATCCTTGTGATGGAAATTCTTGAGTTTGAATTCTCCCTTGTGAATTTATTTTTGTTCTGTTTTTACTTTAGTACTGGTAGGGAGTCATGCTTGTTAAAATTATTAATTATGTTCATAATAATAATAATAATGGTATTAATAAATAAACTTATTAACTATCGGTGCGTAATTGGCCAAATTCGTGCTATGGTTATGGAGCCTTAATCTTCAAGGTAGGTGCCCGCCCAGGTGGCGTTAGATGAGGCACGTTATTTTGGGTAGTTATGAGGTCTTCAAGCATCGTATCTCAATATCAATATTGTGAAGGAATTGAAGGAGCAGTTACGGGATTGTAGGGCAAAGGCTTCCTCAGGCCTAGTGTTTCTCCTTGGGGTGCTCCAGTGTTGTTCGTGAAGAAGAAAGATGGCTCAATAAGGATGTGTATTAACTAGCGGTAGTTGAATAGGGTTACTATTAAGAATAAGTATCCTCTGTCGAGGATTGGTGATCTATTTGACCAGCTTCAGGGTGCTACTGTGTTTCCAAGATTGATCTGAGATCTGGTTGCCATCAGCTGAGGATTTTGACGTCTGATGTTCCTAAGACGGCCTTTCGCACTCGTTATGGGCATTATGAGTTCTTGGTGATGTCATTGGGATTGACAAATTCGCCCGTTGTTTCTATGGGGCTGATGAACCGAGTGTTCAGGCCTTATTTGGACTTATTTGTGATTATGTTTATTGATCATATATTGATATACTCTCGCAGCCGAGAGGAGCATGAGCAAGACATTAGAGTCGTCCTTCAGACTCTAAGGGAAAATCAGATGTATGCCAATTCTCCAAGTGTGAGTTTTGGATGAGTTAAGTTGCATTTCCAGGCCACGTGGTTTCGTCAAAGGGTATTCAGGTGGATCACAAGAAGATTTCAGCAGTCAGAGATTGGCCTAGACCTACTTCAGCTACAACGATTCGGAGCTTCTTGGGCTTATCAGGTTATTATCGCTGATTTGTGGAGGGCTTTTCATCTATCGCAGCCCCGATGACCAGGATGACCCAGAAGGGTGCCTAGTTCAGGTGGTCGGATGAGTGTGAGGCGAGCTTTCAGAAGCTCAAGACTGCCTTGACCACGACACCAATGTTAGTTTTGCCCATAGGTTAAGGGCCGTATATCGTGTATTGTGATGCTTCACGAGTTGGACTTGGTGCAGTGTTGAAGCAGGATGGCAAGGTCATAGCCTATGCTTCTCGTCAGTTGAAGGTTCACAAGAAGAATTATCCGGTTTATGACTTGGAGTTAGCAGTGATTGTTCATGCCTTGAATATTTGGAGGCATTACTTGTATGTTGTGCCATGTGAGGTGTTTTCGGATCATAAGAGCTTACAATATCTATTCAGGCAAAAAGGAGTTGAATATGAGGCAGAGAAGGTGGTTAGAGTTGCTTAAATATTATGATATTACCATTCCTTAACATCCGGGAAAGGCCAATGGGGTGGCCGATGCTTTGATCCGGAAGTCAGTCAGTATGGGCAGTCTAGCTTATTTATCAACCGAGGAGTGACCTCTTGCGTTGGATGTTCAGGCTTTAGCCAACCGATTTGTGAGGTTAGAGGTTTCTAAGACTGGAAGTGTGTTGGCCCGGACTGTGGCTCGTTCTTCGTTGTATGACCGTATTCAGGCCAGGCAGTATGATGACCGTCATTTATGTGTTCTTAGAGATACGGTTCGGCACAGAGGTGACAAGAAGGTTATGGTTTATGATGGAGGAGTTCTGCGGATGTAGGGCCGTATTTGTGTGCCTGATATTGATGGCATTCATGAGTCGATTCTTCAGGAGGCCCATAGTTCCCGAAATTCCATTCTTCTGGGCGCCGCAAAGATGTACCAGGACTTGCGGCAGCATTATTGGTGGCGTAGAATGAAGAAGGATATTGTAGCTTATGTAGCTCGGTGCCTGAGCTATCAGTAGGTTAAGTACGAACACCAGAGACTCGGTGGTTTGATGCAGCAGATTCAGCTTCTTGAGTGGAAGTGGGAGCGTATCACCATGGACTTTGTAGTTGGACTCCCACGGACTCAGAAAATGTTTGATGCGGTTTGGGTGGTTGTGGATAGGCTGATCAAGTCAGCGCACTTCATTCTGGTATCAGTTTCATATTCAGCGGAGAAGTTGGAAAAGATATATATATATGAGAGAGATTGTTCGATTGCATGGTGTGCCCTTATCCATTATATCAGACAGAGGTACTCAGTTTACCTCCCATTTTTGGAGAGTTTTTCAACGAGAGTTGGGTACACAGATTGAGCTGAGCACAACATTTCACCCTCAGACAGACGGAGAGTCCGAGAGTACTATTCAGATTTTGGAGGATACATTGCAGGCTTGTGTTATTGACTTTTGTGGTTCATGGGACCAGTTCTTGCCTTTAACTGAGTTTGCCTACAACGACAGCTATCAGTCAAGCATTCAGGTGGGTCCGTATGAGGCGTGGTTTGGTAGGCGGTGTCCGTCCCTAGTCGGATGGTTTGAGCCGAGAAAGGCTAGATTATTGGGTTCTGAGTTACTCCAGGATGCTTTGAACAAGGTGAAGATTATTCAGGATAGACTTCATACAGCTCAGTCCAGGCAAAAGAGTTATGCAGATTGTAGAGTTCGAGATTTGGCTTTCATGATAAGAGACCGAGTATTTCTTCGGATGTCGCCTATGAAGGGCGTGATGAGGTTCAGGAAGAAGGGCAAGTTGAGCCCTAGGTACATTGGTTCATTTGAGATTTTGGATAAGATAGGAGAGGTGGCCTACAGACTTGCCTTGCCACCTAGTTTGCCAGCTGTGCAATCGGTATTTCACGTGTCTATGCTCCGGAGGTAGATTGCGGATCGATCTTATGTTCTTGACTTCAGTTGTGTCCAGTTGGACAACTATTTGTCTTATGAGGAGGATCCGGTAGCCATTTTGGCTCGGCAGGTTTGTCAGTTGAAATCGAAGATTTATCCTTCGGTTCGTGTTAAATGGAGAGGTCAGCCTGTTGAGGCAGCGACCTGGGAGTCCGAGTCCGATATGCGGAGCAGATATCCCCACGTTTTTCCCTGTTTCGGGTACCTTTCTATGTCTGTTCGAGGACGAACGTTTGTTTTAGAGGTGCAGATTGTGATGACCCAAAAGGTCATCCGGTGTAAATTTAGCAAAAAGCTGTGGTCTGAGGCCCTGAAAGCCTCCGTTAGTCTTACCTCGATGTGCCTGCGTATCCCAGGCACGTAGCCGGGAAGCTTTTATGTGGAAACTTGATAGAGAGTTGAATTTATAATAATTAATTAATTAAAGTTGGCTTTGGTCAACATTTTTTATAAATGGACCTAGACCCGTGATTTGACGGTTCCGGAGGGTTTGTAGGAAAATATGGGACTTGGGCGTATGCCCGGAATTGAATTCCGAGGTCCGAGGTCCGAGAAATGAACTTTTAAAGGAAATTGTTTTCTTAAAATAATAAAGGCTTATGAAAATGAACTTCGATGTGAAACCTATGTTATCGGGCCCATATTATAGTTTCGGAGCTCGAAACAGGTTCAATATGTGTTATTTGAGTTATCTGTGAAATTTGGTAAGGAACGAGCTTGATTTGATATGTTTCGGATATAAAATGGGAAATTGAGAGTTAATGAAGTTTTGAGGATTTTCATAGAATTTGAAATTTGGTTTGGAACGTGAATTTATGTTGTCGAGGCCCGAATGTGATTCCAAGACCGGGAATAGTTCTGTATGTTCATTTATAACTTGCCTGCAAAATTTGATGTCATTCTGAGTCGTATAGGTCGATTCAACGCATTTTTATAGAGATCTAAAGTTTGAAAGTCTTAAGTTATGAATTCAAGAGTTTTGGGATGGGATTTTGAGTTTTAGCGTTGTTTTGAGTGTTCCGTGGGTTCAAGAAAATCCGTATTATGATTTGGGACTTGTTGGTGTATTTGGACAGGGGCTCGGGTGGGCCCAGGTGCCTCCGGACCCCGCACGAGACCAAAAACCAGCTAAAAACACTGTCGGTGCAGCTGTTGCTAGTGTGACCGCAGGTGCGGTTGCCCAGCCGCAAGTCCGGGACCTCTCATGTGGTCCCAGCCTCGCAGGTGCGTATTTTCCGCATGTGCGGCCATTTCCTCGCAGGTGCGGTCCCATCCTCGCAAGTGCGGAAACCCCTGTAGGTAGACTGTTTTTAAAGTGCAAAACTCGGGATTTCTTCATTCCCTTCATACCAAAAACCCCATTAGAGACTTGTGAGCTTGGGAGGAGCACACCACGAACTAGCTACTGTTAAGGTAAGTTAATTCCTTCCTAATACTAGTTTCATGCATGCATAATTAATGGGATTACCTACTAAATTAATGGAAAATCAAGTCTTTGGTAGTGAATTTAGGGTTCTTGAGAAATTGGGGTATTGTCCGTTTAATGCTATGAATTCAAGTAGAAACTTCATATTAATGATCCTTAGGCTATGGGCGAGTGGTTCCTCCGAGAATTTTCAGGATTTGAGCATGCAGGCCCGGGTCGAATTTTAGTATTTTTGGAAGAATAGTAGAAAATGTATAATTAGGCTTTGGAATTGTTTATTGAGTAATCATTGATGTTAATAAATCCATTATGTCTAGATATTATCGATTCAGAGTTGGATTCGAGAGGAAAGGATGTGATTGAGGCTTGACTTGCATTTTGGAGCCGAGGTAAGTGTTTGGCCTAACCATAGCTTGAGGGAATAGGTATAGAGTCTTATTTGCTATGTGTAAATCATGTCCAACATATAGGTGAGATGATGGGTACCTATATGTTGTGGTCAAGCATGCCCGTAGGTCAAATGTGATGAATCATACCGTGTTCTTAATATTCTCTGTACCATGAGTAATCGGTGATTTAGATGTGATACCTTGAGGTTGTTCCATGACATGGGGAGTTATTGTGTTATATGTTTCAGTTGAGGCTTTTACTGTTGAAATTGTATTTCTGATGCGAGGTTGGTTATAGCTGATTCCCTTACCAGGACGATAGAATTTTATGAGTATTTCCATACACTTGAGACTTCTTATTGTTGATTTTCACATTATATTGTTGCTTTTATATTATTTATCGCACGAGGGGACATGCCATGCTGATTGTTTATTATTTATTACACGAGGGGACATGTCGTGTTGATCGTTTATTATTTATTGCACGAGGGGACATGTCGTGCGGATTGATTATTTATCACACGAGGGGACATGTCGTGTTGATCGTTTATTATTTATCGCACGAGGGGAAATGTCGTGCTGATTGTTTATTATTTATCACACGAGGGGACATGTCGTGTTGATCGCTTATTATTTATCACACGAGGGGACATGTTGTGCTGATTATTTATTATTTATCACACGAGGGGACATGCAGTGTTGATCGTTTATTATTTATCGCACGAGGGGACATGCCGTGCTGATTGTTTATTATTTATCACATGAGGGGACATGCCGTGTTGATCGTTTATTATTTATCGCACGATGGGACATGCCGTGCTGATTATTATTGTTATCGCACGAGGGGACATGCAGTGCCGATGTGTTACTGTTTGATGCACGAGGGGACATTTCGTGCCGAGTGATTTGTGAGGTGATGCACGAGGGGTCATGTCGTGCCTTGTGTTATTTATTATCTGTTCTGAGGTGTTAAATTCCTGTTTTTACTATTACATTTCAGTTGTTACCCTGTTCCACTATGCTAGTATTTGTTACCCCTTTTACCCTCAGCATGTTCTCCCCATATCTGTGTTTACTTGCTTATTTCCGCCGATAACTTTCCTGTTATTATATAGAATTGCGCAGGTACGTATATTGTTGTCGGTCCTAGCCTCGTCACTACTTCGCTGAGGTTAGGCTCGGCACTTACTCAGTACATGGGGTCGGTTGTACTGATGCTACACCTGCACTTCTTTATGTTGTGCAGACTACGCAGCCGGACCCGGTGGTCACTGACGGTCGGAGCATTCCATCAGTTCATACAGGAGACATCGAGGTAGACCCGCAGACGTTCGTGGGCCTTGGCGTCACCTTCTACC
The DNA here is from genome assembly GCA_005239535.1 of Nicotiana rustica. NCBI lineage: Eukaryota > Viridiplantae > Streptophyta > Magnoliopsida > Solanales > Solanaceae > Nicotiana > Nicotiana rustica. Next base: position 92,879 of record ML487921.1, read on the forward strand.
CTTCACTTCCAGCTCTGTCTTATCTTATAGTTTCAAAGACAGTCATATGTACTTATTTTCAGACCATTGTATTTAGTAATCTCTTAGACACTGCGTGAGTATGTGACACCAGTTCTGGGATATGTATATCGGTTTTATTTCGAAGTTGCTATATTATTTTTGGTAATTTGTTAACCTTCATATTGTTGACCATCGATGCCTTAGTTATCTTGTCCGTTTTAGTTGTTAATGAGTTTTGGTTAGTTCAAACGTTAGCTTGTCTAGCAGGTTAAACGTTAGACGCAGGCATGGCCCGAAGGTGAGATTTCGGGTCGTGACACAATTCCGCAAGTTTGAAGCCATAAGGAGGGAATGATACCCCCATTGAGTCTGAAGGAGATTGCCCAAGGGCTTGTTAGGAGAATGTATCGATCCATGGAGGGATTTGTAGAACTTGTTGTTAAGGAGAGTACCCTTGTTCCTATTAATGTCACTGCACTACCAGATCATGTAGAATATCAGTATGTTACCAACGTACGTTAGGGATGTGAAGTCGAGAGGCTTCGATTAAGCTATTGCCCTATCAACCTAAAGTTACCAAGTGAGTCACTCATTAGTACAACCAACGTACTCTTGTTTTATATGTACATCCATATTGACGAGTTCTCATAGACATGGTCTTAATAAGATGTTGAGTCACAAAACCTTGCATGCACTTACTCCTTGAACGAGATGTATTATTCGTGGATCCACTCTCTCACAAATTCTCTTATGTATATCCTCCTGTGGAACTAAGCTTATAACTATGTCCTTGAATTGAGTTATAACTCCAGGATTAACACTTCCCACTTGCTTTCTTAAATTCTCAACAAGGGACTATATCCGATGAATTTCTTACAGAATCTTCCTATTTAGATGAAAAACATATGCTCACTGGTACCTATTCATGCACCGTTTCAATGTTTACCTATGTTGTGTCAATTTCAATGAAAAGCATCCCAGTGTTGCGGTCCTTCTCAAGTCACTCTTCTTTTCATTGGTGTATATGGCTTCTGTGGTTTGAATAGTCAATCTACTCTTGCGAATATTATCATGTAACCTTCTCGGTGTCTAGTAACATAAGAGAATTCCTTAACACCTATCATGTGAGTGCATGTCAATCGAAATGGTAATTGTGTGCATAAGGTCTCTCTGAAAATTGAGATCCTCATATCCCCGTCATAGAAAGATCTTGTGTGGCCATCTTAGTATAACTTCCGTGTCCGCTTGGGACATCCCGCAGTAAGTAGCTCACTTTGTTCCTAGTATTGTGGTTTCCCGTGACGTGGTCTTGTATTTCAATTAGGAGTTAATATTGCAGAAGCATGACAAACTTATAACAAATGTTTATTTTCTCTTTAAACCTCCACTACATGTGTTAATTGTGTTTCTTAGTTAGTGAATTAATTGTGCTAGTTTCCCAACACTTGCTCGATAACTATGAGAGAACGTGTCCTCCTATGTGTCACTATAACACTTACTTTCTCATAAGGACCCTTAATAGGCTCTCCGCCAAGACTAAATGTACCTGTGGGGGATATCATAGTACAATGCCTACTTCTTATGTATTCCTGTCTTTGATTAGCATCTGGGTACACCTCGAGTTAAGGTCTATGGAGAACTCATTAACAACATCTGTAAACCTTCCATAATTATTCTATATTGTCCCATTGTGTTCTTTTGCCTTTGCATACTCGACTTCTAGAATCATTGACCGTGTCATTTTCATGTGCGGGGAGTTTTGCTATCCTTGAAATTCCACCTCCCTGGGTGGATGGGAGTTTTTATTTGTCTTCCCACCCTCCCCCCCACCCCCGCCGGACCATCATGTTGACCATTAAGACCCCTTGAACCAATACATGATTTCATCCCCCATATTAAGATGTCCTACCTATGTGGTTTCACTCGTAAGGAGTTGAGAATAGATGCTTCCAAGTTATTGCACATACCATAAGCATTCTGATTCAGAAGAAATGTTGTTGTATCTCTAGTTACCTCATATCAGATCAATCATGGAGAAGGGTTAAGTTATTTGGATGATGATAATCTCATTGGTGTTCGACTTCTTTTTCACCCTCATGCACATGTGGCATAGATCCATTGTGTCAGTTAATGTTAGGAGTGTAATTAAACTTCATGTGATTCTTTTGAAGTCTCTATCACATCCATGTTGCAAAAATCTTACCATTTTGAGCTAAACTGATTTTTCTTACACTCAAGGAGACAACCGGTTTGACATACTTGACCGCTCCTCCGTAGAGCTTACTATTGTCGGGCAAGGCATGGATGGAGAGGATCAATTGTTACTATCCCATGCATAACTCATAGCCTCCCAAGGATAACAGATGCTAGTGTCTTCATCCTCCTGATCATGCCTCCCGTGTATCTCATATCTAGGAAGACCCGCTTCATTTAGATCTCAGGATCACATACATGGTTTCCACCTTACCAATGCGTGCTAGTTACCTCTATGCTTCATTTGTCTAATAATTGATGTCGCCACATTGATTAACACCGTCAGCATTGTTAGTAGTAATCTTCATGTCTCTTAGCATATAACCTCATGAAATACTCTGCTCATCACATTAATGGATTCCTGAATAATTCCAGCCCAATCTTGAACTCCATTGTTCCTCATTGTATTAGATATATTTGGTATTGAAGATTCAAACGTGTCAAAGAGGAAGAATCATCCTTTGATCACACATATTCGATAGGTAATTTTATGGTCAATTTATGATAGCACATCCTAGAGTAATCATTAAAGGTCACCATAGGTTTAGTTTGGGTGTTCGCGTAGATATTTAGAATTTAGGAGGGTGAACAGGTTATTCTCAATATTTTCCCCTGGAGATGTTATGTGAATTGATAATGGATAGGTACATAAGCACATTTTCCCACTAGGATGCACTAGGAGTATGATGTTTCCCCATAACTTTTCCTCGTGTATTTTGTGTTTTCACATGTCTATGTCTAAGAAGGTAGTTGGAGATCCTTTGTGTATCATCCCGGTGGAAGTTATTGAAGGTGAAGTTAATAGATAAGTAGCTTATGCGAGGTGTCTAGCTATCATCCTTGTTAGATAAGTTTGGGGGTTGAGATTGTTTCCGTGAATGTGTTATGGCAAAGCCTCGAGGAGGCCACCTTGAAGGCCGAAAGTGTCGTGGAAAGAAAATATTTCCGCTTGATTGTATAACAATTAGTTTTTATTTGAAAGTTACCTTATAAGTGTTATGATTTAAAAATGTGCAGTCCATGTTCAGGTATTATCATGATAATGTAGTGCTTGTATTACGGAGATTAGTGTTATGGAAATATACATCGTGATGCCTTGTCGAGTTATGGATGAGTTGCTAGGATGGTGTTGGTGGTTCTCTGGCAGGTGGATAGCCCTAGTTACAAAGGAGATGCTGCCGGAATTTCTGAAAACTTTGGGAGTTAGTCAAAATTTAGGGACTTGAGGTAGGTTAAAAAAGAGATATGTTATGTTTGATGTTTGGGGAAGACTCTACCTCTCATTCGAGGACGAATGATTCTAAGCGGGGGAGAATGTAAGGCCCCGGATAATTTTGCTAAGCAATTTAGGATTTTGGGTGCCAAGTAGTCTAATTATAATGTTTTAGGTGCTATAAATGTGATGTGAATGGATTGGTCATGGTAAATAAGCGTATAAGTCAAATTGGAAAATTTCATAATAGGCTAAAATTCCTAATGAGTTTCTCAAGTCCACCCTTTGAACGAGATCATCTAAATGTATGTATATATATATATATATATATATTTATGGCATTTGTAAGGACCCGTAAAATCCTTAACCAAAACGATGCCTAGTTAGATCCCCATGTTGTCATAGCTGTAGAAATTCCTTGCGGTGAGCAAGCTCGCCGCGGGTTGGACTTTTCAAAGTAAAGGTGCCCTACGAACTTAAAGGAAGAAAATTTGCAAAGAGGTGCAAATCTGCGGTCCACTATGTGGTCGCAGAGCCACTATGTGGACCGCATAATGGCCGCAGAGTGGGCCAGATTGCGGGCGAATTTAAGGGTGATTATGCGGTCCAAAATGCAATCGCATACCTTATATGCGGACAACATAATCCATCACATATTTTCCTCCGATATTTGCGAGGGGAGTTCTCCGGCGCATTATGCGATCGCAGAATAGGTATGCGTGTTGCATAATGGCCGCATACCGGACAATTTGTTTCCTTTTCTTTCCCCAGTTGAGGCCGTTTCTACGGCAGGTTTGCGGGCCGCATGTCCATTCTGCGGTCGCATATGCGACCGCATAATTGAGTTGGGGCACCCTATTTTCCTATTTTTATAACCCGACCCCATTTTAATAAATAGGCTTAGGGGATTCATTTGGGGTCATTTTCTACTAATTTTAGAGAGAGTTTAGAGCAATATAGAGAGAGAAATAAGGATCCTAGCTTCATAATCACCCAAGTCTTGCTCAAGTCTTCAACAATCAAGGAAGATAACTAATAGATTATTCTCCATCCGAGTAAGTCCCACTTCCAAGATTTCATGCAAGAGGTTAAGGGTTCAAATATGTTGTGGGGGTTAGAAATAGGCCATGCATGTGGAACTAAGTTGTAGTATGTGATATTAAAGAACTAATTTGGGTAGTTCCTGTTAAAGTTTGTTGAGGGGAGATGGAATTGCCATTTTTAAACCTTGTAGTCTACTTCACATGTTAGGTGTTTGATGAAATTCCTAAGAGAGTTACACCATCGAAAATTTTCCTAATTATTAATCAATTTCCGCTATCTCCTTATAGATTATTATTGCTAGAGGTGTTGGTGTATTGTAAAAACTTAAAGAAAGATCAACCAGGTATGTTGGCTAAACTTCCTCCTTCGGAATGAAATTCTATAATGTTTTCTAAAGGTTTAAGTATAATCGGCTCGAAATTCCTAATTTCAATATTCCGGGTCATCCCGTAGGAACTTACAAACTTGATTATTTCGAATGAGATTATTATCGAAAAATAGAGGTTTAAAATATGGTTTGTTTATTAAAATTGTATGTCATTGAGTCGTATTCTAAATGAGAACTAGTATACCAACTGGGTGAAGAAAAATTTTATATGCTTAATACGCCTAATTGCTCCTACATGTGCTTAATGAATTGATTGAGTATGTTTCGTTGTTAATAATATATAAAGGTGTTAAAATGAATTGAAGTAACTGGGAATGAGTAATTCAAGAATAATTGGTTTATTGCTTGTTTATGACTTTTATGTGTGTTCTATTGCGGAAGAAACCTTTTGTGTTTAAAGTTTCAATTGCGGATGAACTTTATATATATGATTTCTAAAATACTCTGTATGTTGGAAATGAGTGGTGATCCTTGAAACTGAAAGAAGGGAAAGTATGGAATACGAAATACGGCCATCGTGTCATGAATAGAAAAATTTCATAAAGGCCCAAAGAGCCGAGAAAATATTGCTATTGTGAGAGGTTGAAAATGCTAACAAAGATTTGTACAATGTGAACGATTTCTGATATGGATACATTTATGCATATGTGTTACCTTTGTGTGTAAACTAACTAAAAATGTTTTTTGGGAGTATCAATACCAAAACTGAGGAAGGGTGCGTCATAAGGCCCACACCTGAAACTACACGTGCCAGTGTAGGGGTGGATTGTGGATTGTGGATTGTGGATTGTGATGGTTCCCCTTAATTGGGATGAAATTGGTACCTATGAATTGGAAAAATAAAAGAGACCAACCCACACGACATATGTGGGAAGGCGGCTTAGTTGATCGGGTTGAGATCAGACTCCATGTTGCGCACATGGTGGTACTACTCATGTAACAACTTTCTTTCGCATCATATGTCAAACCACATTGTCCGTGGGGAGATGGCCTTAGCCGATCGGGAAGAGATCGGACTCCGTGCGAACAAAGACGGTGGATATCGGTGTTAATGATCTCTCAGCCAAATGTGTGTGTGTGTGTGTGTATATATATATATAAATTATTTTCGTACTCCAAAAAAATCGTTATGTTTCAATTGGCTATTTAAATTTTTTTGGTTGTGACTTAATGTTTCTATGTATTGCGTTTGCCTCTATGGATACTCTATTTTGAAAGAGGATTTTTGGTTATACATACTAGTACTATTCGATGGTACTAACGTCCCTTTTGCCGGGGGCGCTACATCCCTTTTATGGATGTAGGTGACTCTGTAGCTGGTGGCGCGGATCGCAGGTAAAGGTGCCTTCTCCTTCTCCCCATAGCAGTTTTGGTGAGCCCCGCTTCCTCCCGGAGTCATGTGTAATATTTATTGTACTTATTTTGTAAATGTCACTAAATTTTGAGGTATAGCCGGGCCTTGATACCGACATTTTCATATTTCTCCTAAGTTGTATTTAGAGGCTCCGTAGACAGATTGTGGGTGGTGTCGGGTATTAAAAACTTTGAACTGGAAATGTTGCTATTTTGGCAGAATATTTCCTTCACATCTATTAATTGTAATATTCTGGATATTATGGTTGAAATTGTTAATGAAAACAAAATGGAAGATTATGAAATATTTATAAAGTATGATTGATAGAATTTATCCCCTTGTTATTCTTAAATTAATTTTGGATAGAATGAAACCTAGCAGGATTTCTCAATCGGGTTTACTTGGTTAAGCGTCGGTCGCGCTCCTTGGTTTTGGGGCGTGACAATCGAGGTAGAAATTGGCGATCGCAGCCTCCATTATCTCCTTCTCTATCTACCTGTCATGCTTATGTATTTCAGACAACTTTATGTGATCACATTATTTGATATTTGATGTAGTAGCTCATGACTCTGTGGCACTAGATCCGGGGTTGGTTTGAATTTTTTTTTTATGATGTTAAACTCCCAAATGGATTATTATTGATACTATTGCCACCGAATGTATAAAATTTTCTAAAAACATATCCATAATCTAACAAAATGTGTGTCTTGCCTGATTCCACGACAGGCGCCATCACGACGGGTGTTTTGGGGTCGTGACAAGTTAGAATCAGAGCTCTAGATTAAATAGATCTCACCGGTCATCAGCAGGTTTAGTATAGTCTTGCGGATCGGTATGGAGACGTCTGTACTTATCTTCGAGAGGCTACAAAACCCTTAGGAAAAATCTTACACTCTTGAATTCTAGCTGAAAGCGTAACTCTTTGAATCCCTTTCATGTATTCAAAATGCGCACGTGAGCGCTCTGTATCAGTTGTGCATCGACGGCTTGTGACTTCCACGGATAAGGTGCGAGATGTGATTTTAGCATGTTGATATTGGGCCAGTCTAGAGGACTTGAGGTCGGGTTTTTTGTCTGTGGCTCGAGTGCTGAGATTTTGATTGTGTGAGCACGTGCATTTCGGACTTATATTGTCCGTTTGTGTCCTCATTGGTGGGATTTTATGACTGGATGACTATGGGGCGAATGCGATTCGATGGTGAGATGTGTTCATATTGCTTGATTGTGACAAAAAAGGATTGGCTGGATATGTAGTAAGAACTATTGAGTGTTTGACTTCTGTCTGGAGTTAGCATATGGCCTCGAGTTGTGAGTGTATTGGAAGATATCTCATGTTGTTTAGATGTGGAGTGAAGCAGATATTTCTGTTGTGTTATGAGTTCCTGGTGATGTATTTTGGGCTGACCAATGCCCTAACAACGTTCATGCATTTGATGAACGACATGTTTCAGCCGTACTTGGATTTCCTTTGTTATTGTGTTCATTGATTACATACTGGTATATTCTCGTAGCCAAGAGGAGCATGCTCGGCATTTGAGAGTTGCTGTTGTGGAGACTCAAGATAAACTGCTACAACATTCGCGAGTTTCGGAGTCACCGTCTTATAATTTTGTTCATACATTGTTTTACTTGTTTTCGAACAGTGGTAATTAGAAATTTTAGTCTAAATTCTTTAAAGCTCATGACTTGTACTCACCGGGTTTTGGGAAGATGTGTAATGTATAAAGATTTATTTCAAAATGCATCTAAAAGTTTTGTTTATGAGTTATGTTTATTTAATATTAGGCTTACCTAGTCCTTACGACTAGTTGTCGTCACTATACCCAACAGAGGAAAATTGGGTCGTGATAGCATCATGGTTATCCGGCCTGCAAAATGACTTAAAAAGTATCCCTAGGGGCCTGAATTTTCTACCTAGGTCTGCGACTAGTATGTGGTCCACATACATGTTCTACGGTCGCATAATTCACTACAGAACCTCCGTTCGCAAATTACCAAGGACGATTATGCGACCAATATGTGGCCCACGAAATGGTTATGCGGTCGCATGATTGGCGGCGAAACTGACCTCAAAATTGGCCAAATTGTCTGCCTCACTCTGCGGCCAATATGCAGTCTGCAGAATGATTATGCGGCCGCATAATGCGCCGCAAAAAGACACTCTTTTGCGAAACATTTTTCTTTAACTAAGCACCGTACTATTCAATTCAAAAAATCTGAACCGCAACGACCTAATTTCTACTATTATAACACATAAATCTTTCTTGGCGCCACGAGATTTTTGGGTTTTAGGTAAAATATTTATGGGGCCTTATACTTTGATTCTCGCATGAATGGATAGAAAATATGCCTATAGGGTTATGAATATTTTGTTTGCTCTCTATGCCTCATCCTTTGGGAATAATCTGCATAACATGTTCTTTATATCGCTTATTCACTTAGAAAACCTTATTAACGACTTTCATCTAATTTAATATCTTGACTTTCACTGTTAGAAGAGCATGCCTATAGGATTTAAAACAGAACTTATTTGCTGCTCGTTTAACCTGCCTCGCTTCTGCATCTAGATATTGTGGCTATGGGACGCCAACTCAAGTAATCAAAACTGCTCTCTTCTTCAATTACGTGGCTCACCTAGAAAGCATGGCTATATGATTAAATACATATAGTTGTTCAGATCTAAATCATTTAGAAATCATATCTGTAGGATTCTATGGTTCACCTAGAAAGCATGGCTAATGGATAATTTAACAGAGTTTATGTTTTGAAATAGCCTTATTGCCCAAATTTTGTCATCTAGAAATCTTGCTTGTAGGAATTTATATTAACTAATTGAAATGGTTTAATTGTATGCACTCGTGTAGCAATAATGCCTATAGGATTTTAACGACTTAGCATGTTCCAAATCCCGATCTCCCTATTCATAACGCCCGTCCACCTAGTCTTCAACATAGTTTCTATGATTATATTTGTCTGTTTACTTGATTGTGTGCATATGCGCCTATATGAGGAGGTAAACTTGAGACTTTTGGCTACCTGTATTATGAGAAGTCCTACTTTTTTTATTGTGTGACGTCTAGTTATATCATTTTGAGCAGCATAGGTGACTCTAGAACTACCCACGTAGTAGGTCTAAAGCCACCTGGACCATAGGCCTGGGGTGGGTAGGCACACATGGGACACGAATTAGAATTGAACTAGTACGCTTAAGATATGTAACTTCAAAATAGTAATCGAGTAGCAGGAAATGATAGTCCGTACTTACTGAATTGTTTGAGCAACCCTTATACTTAAGGAAGTTGCGAAGTATTATTTATGTTATAAGAGGTGATCCTTTAGTCTAAAAAATATAGTACCCCTATACATGTTTTGCAAACTTGCTTACTGAAATTTAGATTGGATATAATTAATAATTCTCAAAAGATGTATCAATTACTTATTAGTTCATATGTAATTTCCTTCAGTTGTGTGTAATTTCTTTTAATCATTCATTTTATCATATTCATTACCTTGAATAATTTAATTAGTTATTTTGACTCTTTTCTTTCCTTTAATTGACATGCTCACAAAGGTTAGTTATAATTCGATAATATGCATAGTATAAAATTCGATCGAAAACCACGATTGTGGACCTCGAATAATGCCTAACCCCTTCTGTTTGAGGTGATATGAGTACTTATCCGATCTTTGGTCACTTACTAGTTAAACAAATTTATTTGCAAATAGGTTCCCTAACGCACCTTAAAATCACTAGGTGGGGACTCTTCTCTTTGAACACCTATTAAAAGAGTTGTCACATGTCGAAGCCCGTTTTCGTGAGAAAACGTAGCTCGACGGTAGTCATACTTTCTTAGTGATAATATTATATCCACGTGTTATACTTATGCCTATGTGCATTGTTTGCTATCTCACAAGTTGTTAACGTCCTTATGTGTGACACGGGTATGAGTTGAGTTGTGGCACAATGATATATAT